>JAFJTQ020000038.1:0-283301 GCA_022559915.2 Septoria petroselini
TAAGGGCTCTACTACGCGATTTATAGACCTTCTTAGAGTATTATATAGGCAGTTATACCCTCCCCTATTAATATAGACAGATTAATCTATATATAGTTTGTTACTATTACTACAGTTCTTACTCCTTACACTCATTTATCCCCGGTTGCCTCGGTGATTACGTGATCAGGCCGCATTACTTCCATCACCGGATTTAGCGAGTACTAGTAAGATCACGTGGTAACGCTAACGAACATTCAGGCCGCTGCCGAACGCAAAATCCGACTTCCGAACTTCATTTCTTCTTCGTCCCCTTCCTCGCAGACATTCGAACAACATCGACACCCACTATCGACCGTAGAATACATCTTCCCGGGCAATTTGCAGTCGTTGCGATGATGATTGTGACGCAACGGTCACGTAGCCAGGAGTACCTAGGCAGACCGTACGCTGCAGCGTGCTTTGATCATACGCCATTTCACTCGGGTGCGCACTGCTGTGCCACTATCGGCACGGGCACTGTTGACGACTTAGAGAATTACTGTGACAGATGCGTAAATCAAGCTTCAAGAAGAAAAGGCGCCTTTTTGTGCAAGCAAGCGGCCGTTTGAAAGACTTTGGATGGCATCCAGCACCGCTTTCATCCTGCCATGAGTGCATGCGCAAGATATGCGGCTCCAGCATGGTGAACCTGCAAGACTCTGATATGAGGTAGCTGCACAAGTCGCACGGTAGGCAGTGCATTTGGAGCTACTGCCACCGTAGTGCGACTAGCTGGGCCTGTTGAGGTTCGTGGGTCGAAAATTGGCATATACTGATCCTCATTCGACGTGGAATTTCACATTCTGCCGTTCACATGACCTGAACGCGAGGTCAGCGCGCGTACTTGCGGCAAAACGCTGCCGATGTGACTGAAATACGAGTGCGGTTCTGGTCGTTTGCGACGCGTCAAGTGAGCTTTAACATGCAGAGAGCAGCATGTGATGATCACTGTGACACGAAGTCGCTGATGACTTCACCTGGAAAGCTTAGTGTCGTCTTCAATCTCCGTCTCCTACTGACTAAGGCAGTCCTCACTCCGGACAACAGTAAGGCACTAAAGTTTCACGAAAGGGTGATCAACAGGACAACCTTCAACATTGCACACTTATCACGCTTCCACACATTAAAGGCAACGCAGTCTCCACATTCGGGAGCACTTCATCTCCAAGCATGGCCAGGATGTCTGCGCCACGCGGCTGGCCGAGCTTGACGACGAAAGCGGTACTTCTTTCCACACTGCTGTTGCTCCCAACATGTGCATCAGCGCATGCAGTCTTGACGGAGAACACATCGGCGTGGAACATTAGCAGCACTTCATTCAGCCACGTGGTCAGCAAGAGAGTCAACGATGCCAATGATGCAGACGAGGATTGGTGGCCGTTCATGGGGGTGGAGATGCAGCTCTCAGACGAAAAAATTGCAGAGCTACCGAATACAGATTTGGAAAAGACGAAGCTTCTAGCTGCACGTAAAGGCTTTCGCCTGCTGTGCAAGATGAAAAACCCCATATCGGACCCGCCGACCAGAGATGACTTCAAACCTAACGCACAGCGAACAACGGAAGCAACGCTGCTCAAGTATGGGTGGGAGTCGTGGTTCAATAAACCTGTCCATGACCTGGATACCTTCGGCCTCGACGCTGCCTTTGTCGATCTTGGCATTTCGAAGACACTGAAGCTCTGGACTACCAGTATGGTGACACACGTAACGGCAACGGAGGATGCGTTTTCCAGTTATCCTGCGACATATGCAGCTTATGACAGCACCTTCAACCTCGAGGATGGCGTACTGATCGCAATTGCGAATTGGGGTCCCGAGGCACAAATTCAGAAGCCCGAATTCAGTCACATCCAAGCAGACCAAGTCGTGCCCCTGCGACGCTGGAGCGACGTTGTGTGGTTGCATCATCAGAAGGTCGTGAAGGACTTCAAGCAAAGCAGTTCTGCGGCACCACTGGAGCACATCTTTCGGCACAACATTATCAATCCTGCGGCCGAGAAAATCTTCCAAATGGTCACAGGCAAGCAGATACCGGCAGAGGTTGGTCGTGTACGTATTCTGCATGTGCACAAGCCCTTCATTCATCGCTGACCAGTCCGCAGTGGCCCGGAGTAAGCTACCCTATAAGTGAGCCGCAAGCGCTTGCTGCGTTGAGTAGTCCAAATGGCTCTGGACCGGCGTGGCTGCTGATACAGCATAAGGAATCGGGCTCACGTATGATTGACCAAATTAACATCTTCGACTGTGGAAAAGGCAGGCCAGGTTCTAGGGGTGCATGGTGCCTCTACTTGCACATTACCGATAGCGAGTGAGCAATTCACTGTAGGGGTGAGCAAAGTTTTGCTCCAGTTCAGCTGATAGGCGATTCCTCGCTAGCAGTGAATAATTGTATGAATTTTCGGGCTTATTTCTGTGCTGGCCATTCATTTTGGGCAGGGTCTGAGGAACTTTAGTAGTTTCACATGCTCGATGTGCTTACATCTGACATTCTGTAGTCCCCCCTTGGCCTCCATTCATTTGCCATCTGCCATAACAGTCCCAGCTTGCAGATTCAAGACTTACACTCGACACAACAAGCGTAGTGGCTCACATAAACAACATGATACGCTTGCAGAACGAGATACAACACGCAGAAGCAATGGCTTTGCGCTGGCCGCAACGCTTTCAATGGCATATACTGGCGCTGTCTGCTCTCTTGATCACTGCAAGCATCCTCGCCAATCACCAGGCTGCGCCGACAACTTTCGAAACTACCACCCTCAGCCATGCAGTTTCTCAGGGGTTCCTGCCACTCTCAAATTTCACCCACAGCAATCTCGCAGCCCGCGCGAATGGCCAAAATAATGCGGACGTTAGCTGGTGGCCGGTTGAAATGCAAGCATACTTGAGGCTTCCAGAAGCAAGAATCAATGCTTTGCAAATCTCGGATGAGGACAAGAAGAAGATCAAAGCAGCCAGAAAGGGCTTCATTCACCTTTGTCGAATGAGATCTCAGGTGGAGATTGAGCCTCGTCCTGACGCAGCTTTCATGCCGAGCTCGATCAAGTCTGCCGCTCAGATCCTGTACGACTACGGGTGGTCACCACATCTGAGTCGCGGAGTTGAACCCACCAGCTACTCGCTAGGAGGAGCGTTGGATGACCTTGTAATCAGCGCCGATTCGAATGACTGGTTTCGCAGTACCGTGATACATATGATGCCCAGCACTGGCGGCGGAAGTGGGAACTACCCACCAACGATGGCAGTCTACGACAATATCGTGAACCTGGAAGAGGGTGTCCTGCTTGCAGCATCAAATTGGAGTCCAGATGCGACAATCGAAAAGAACCATCTCCGAATCCCAGCCAACAAGGTCGTGCCTCTCAAGAGGTTCAGCGATGTGGTGTGGCTTGCGCGTGAGCAAGCCATCGTAGACTATGAAACTACCTTGGCTCGCGAGGAAAGCAGTGTTGGGAAGCTTCAGCACATCTTCCGGAATACTATACTCAACCAAGAGACGATCAAAGTCCTCCGAATGGTTACTGGGAAGCACTCGCCAGAGGAAATCGGCACGGTAAGCACGGCGAGTTGAGACTTATCGAGATAATCGCTGACCTGCTTTGCGTCAGTGGCCAGGCTTAGGCTATCCGATCAAAGAGCCCCAAGCTCTCGCGGCTCTGAGCGCTCCGAATAGTTATGGTATCGCATGGCTTCTCAGCCAACATAAGGAAGCTATCGGAGTTCGATCGATCGATCGCATCAACATCTTCGACTGCCCTGGCAAACGGGGCCATCAATGGTGCATGTATATGCACATCACCGACAGTCATTGAAAGCACTGCCTTGTTGGACGCACATTGTGGTTCAAGCGTAGGGCTGGAAGGTAGCACTGCATAGGTCGCGCACTTCAGCACAGACACAGCATTTCTGGTTTTCTACGAGGCTTTGTAGCTGTCTCGCAGTTCCTCTCCTCACGTAGTCGCTGCCTCACCTGCACACTGGCCATAAGGTCAAGCACGGTCAAAGATGCGGTGCAATGGCTGCGTATACAGGTAAATTTCCACTATCTTGTTTATTGCTGATCATGCTGGGCAATTTTGTCCCATTCCTGTGCCCGATACAATCGCAGATTCCGGCATACCATATGGCAAAGATTTCGCGTGGCTGGTTCGACATCGATATCGACATCGTGACGTCTGCATGGCTTGTCTCAAAGCTGCACGAATGCTTCGATCCATTCGTACTCGGCCGAGGAGAGCATGACGAGTTGTAACGATTCATGATTGTACATGCATTCTTTGGTGCCGATCGTTATCCGTGAAGGATTCCAGCCAAGAATCCAAGCATGGCGGAGTGCATTGCGAAAGACGGGACCGGGAGACCATGTGATGCTATGACGCTGGCCTGAGGCTATGCCATTGACAGGTGTTGGTATACATAGACTTATACTTCGAATCACACTGCACTCGTCAGCCACCAGGATCTTCACAATGTTCACCAACACAAGCACCAGCCCAGAAATCGCCGCTCAAAAGACCCAAGCGGAGAACAATCCATCACCACCCGAGCTACAGAAGGACAAACAGTCCAAGACAGCAAAAGCCAAGCATGCTGGCAACTTCTCGCTGTGGTCAATCATCAAGTAAGTCGGCCGGCGTTTGTTTGCCGCCCCTGCTGACGTTCTGGGCAGCGGGTTCGGAGGGATGTATTCGGAGCCTCCACCGGGGGATGAAAACCACAAGCAAAAAGCGATCGAGAAGTTTGAGCGGAAGGAGAGGGAGAGAGAGGCGAAGAAGAAGGCGAAGAAGGGAATCGTGATAGCGTGAGTGGTGTTTAGCAGCAAGCAAAAGCAAGATACCTAGAAATGTGACAAAAGTCGGATTCGGACGATCCTCGGCACTTCGCGTCCTTGAGAGGTTGCTCTCGTCTTCATCCACAATAGCCATCCACACTTCTCCACCATCACATCAACTTTCCAGCAGCGATCGCGTGGCCAATGCCTTCTCCAACTATGAGGAGCAGATTCCCCAACGACGGCGTGCAGTGTTGGTCGAGGTTCTGGACGATGCGCGCATCATGAATTCTTCACGGCCCTTGCGGCGAAGAAGATCAGGCCGATCCACAGCTCGAATACTATGTGCATCTCATGTAAGAAGCGACTCGCAATAGAGCTTTGCTTGAGCATCACATAGGCACATCAGTTCCACGGCTCAAGAGTCCACGCTCAAATGGCTGGGAGCAGCTGCAACCAGGCTCCTGATGCTGCCGGAGTCTGCTGTGTGCTCCGGCGGGGTCACAACCGCAAAAGATGATATGTTACGGACCCTTACTGAGTCGGCATGTTAAACAGCTTTATGGTCTAGTGGTATGACGTGTCCTTCACACGGACAAGGTCCAGAGTTCGATCCTCTGTGAGGCTACAGTAAGGCGAGGCTTTCGAAGCCTGGCTGTACAATCCTTTTGCCAACTGGTCAAGCTGGAAAACGTACCGGAAAGCCTGTGCGAGATCTTAGAAATGTAGCCGCTCGGGACATTCTTTTACCTCTATTGCATGAGCTATATGGCCGGCATTGCTGCTGAAAAGCTCATTTACAGTTTGCCTTCAGCAGGAAGTGCTGAATATGCTTTTGCAAGCCAGCAGTTTCTGAACATTGCCAGGCCGAAAGGCACCGTCTTCCAGTTGTAACTGATACGCCAACATCCTATGACATGACGTCGACCGATTGAACACGATTGGCTGCGGCGACCGACTGCGCTAGCTAACTTGTCTCAGGTCTCCGACGGATTCCGCCTCTTCAGCACACAAAAAACACCAGAGAACACTTCGTATGGTCCCTTTTACGAGACATGACAAGCGCCGATGACGGCGAAGACTCTCTCTGCTCGCTGCTCGCTGACACAGAACAAACAACTGATGATCAGCCCATCTTGCAACTACAGGAGCTCTCGGCCGCAGAGACTTGAATTTGACTACCCATCTCTGAAGAAGCGGAAGCTTGTCAATACGTGCGGGCGGTACCGGTTGCTGAGAACGCGAGAGCTTCGGCATCCCGTGCAAGGTGGACGTTACTTGCTCTGGCCATGGAAGTATGGAATCTGCTAGAGACGAAATGCTACGATCCACGCACGGGTCACAAGATAATGTCACTGTATGCAGTACGATGGAGGTAACATTACACCCTTCAGTGCCAAGCATTCTGTCCATCCGAGCCACAATTACATCTTGAATCAACACAATCGGCGTTATACGCATACGAGTTATGGGCGCATCCTGGACTGCGCTCTTTATGGACTACGGCTATCGTGTGCTGGTCACGGATCCGGATGAAGGTGCAGAGAAGAAGGCGAACGACAATTTGAACACCTTTTGGCCGACTCTGGAACATCTGGGTTTAGGAGAAGGGTGAGTGCGCACTCCCATTTGCTGACAGCGTGCAGTTCCAGTCTGGGCAGTTATGAGATTGTCGGTGCATCATGGGGAAGCGATACAGCGAAGTCGATCCCATACAAGAGTTCAGTATAGAAGCAAGGAATTTCTGTTACAAGATCACTCATCTGTGCGCAGAATGCCCCCGAACGACCGGACATCAAATCGAGGCTCCTCGTCGAGGTCGATGCTGGTACACGTCCTGAAATAGTCATTGCTTCATCCTCATCAGGGGTCGTGAGCTCGAAATTCATCGATCAGTGCAGAAAATCTCTTATCGGCCATCCAATCAAGCCCGCGCGTCTCATGCCTCTCGTGGAAGTGGTGCTACATGTCAAGACCAGGCCCGACTGCAATCGAAACCACTCACGCGTTCTACGGTCTGATTAGCCGTCACTTGATCGTCGTGAAGCACGAGATACCGGGATTCAAGTCGCTTTGGTGAATGAAGCGTATGGTCAACTGAGGAATCTTGTCTGCGGAGGACTTCGGTAGGAAAGGGAGAAATACTAACTGAATGGCTCCGACTGTGCTAAATAGATTCTCTAGACGCCGCGACTACCACATCCCTCTGTCCGCGATAGGCGATCGTTGGACCATCCATGGAAGATGCGATGGGTGGCGGTGGCGGGTCTGGTCGATTCCGGCCCCTGCTCGAGCACATTAGTCCAGCTTCGGAAACGTGGCTCGATGACATGCAAGAACACATGTTCCGTATAACGCCGGAGAGCACGAGTGCGCTGACTGAGAGTGTGGATAAACAGAAACTCCAGGCCAAGGATGTGGAAAAGCTGGAAGCAGACCCCGATGCAAAGTTGGCAGAACTGTTCAGGCAGAAGAGACAGAAAAGGACGAGCAACGGTGGCGTTGAAGGTCGTGGTGGCGCAGCAGAGGAACTGTGCTGGTTGTAGTGAAAGCGAGACGAGTCTGGCCTCCGCCATTAGCACCAATAATTCACAGGGATAGCATGAGACTCCTGCCGACAATGTGGTCGTAAAGCTTTGTGGGATGCTATTTATGCACTCATCAGTCAGTTGTGCATTTGTTCGATATCCTTGTGAAGGCCTTTGAAATACATATACTCATCTAGCCTAGGACAGTCTGACTTGCAAAGACGTGCTCCAGAGTCGCATGGCGCGGGTCCAGACCGAGTGCGCCAATAGGCCGAGTCACACCAGGGTAACATCGTCGGCGAGGGGCTTGTGGAGGTAGTCTGTCTCAAGATTCGAAGCTGATCGCGGCTCTGAATGTGACATCGACGATGCCACTGCGAGGAGGAGATCGGGGAACCGTAGACTCGCAGAGTGACTATCTTCAGTTACATGGTCGGTTCGACATGGTTCAGGATGCTAAGGTCTACTAGGCTTGAAGGCGGCTATGGAGAACACAGTGTGGTTGTCGTGTTGTGGTGTGTCTTGGAAGTGCTTGAGTAAGGCGATTAGATCTCAATATCCCGATAGCCGAACGAACCGGCAGTCTCAGGTTATCTCTGTATCTTGATGTCCTACCTGCAAATCGCCAATTTCACCGTGTGTGTGCATAGGATACGAGTAGGACTACTGTAGCCAAATATCCGGATATGTAGAGAAGACGCCATTTCTACTCACCATGCTCGGATTGCCCACCAGTGTATTCAGGACCAATAATGAAGAGGGCTCGCACGCAACAGGCGAATGTGCACAACAGAACCAAGTCCACACAGAGGCAGCATCACTTCTTCGTGCAGCTCTTGGATGGTTCACCTTTAGCTAGACATCGTTCGCGCTGCAACACATGTCGTGCTGTAAGAGGCGGAGCTTCCTTCATTGGAAGTCTCCATCCCGACAAGCGCGAGTGGGGGGCGTGGCCTTCACTTGTTCTTGCGAGGCGCTTTCGATTCACCCTGGTTCCAGTGCGTAGAACGGCCTGGTCGGGGCCATCAACAGCTGCCGAGAATGGCCTAGCAAGATGTGTGTCTTTCCATCAATGTAGAAGAAGAAGAAGAAGAAGAAGAGGCGTGAGGGAGTCAACAGAATGGCCTGTCATACCTTAGTCTTTTGATTGCTGAGAAGATGTTGTAGTGAAGTCTTGTTCTACTTCACCTCGGATGCCAAGCGCAAGCACGTGATTGACGCGTCCCTCCATTCACTACTTCGGTGACTTCACTAAACACCAACAGAGAGAGCTGGATCAACACAGCGAGTACCGCAATTTGTTGGAATTCAGTTGTACTGCAGTGCGCTATATTAACCTCTGAAGGTCGTGCGAAGCTGTGAGATCGGACGCGTCGCCCGCGCGTCTGCTGCTTATGGCGGAAACATGGCCCCTAACGTGCTTGATAAGCATGTGCATCAGATAGGCAAGTGAATCAACTCTATCTCGTGTCCACTATTACCATCAAAACGCGTCTATTACTCTACCTACATACGCGATAAGCCCTTTATACGAAGAATCTGTTCAGTATGCTGTCCGCGACTACCTATTAGGCCGTTTTCCAAGCGTGCGACGCGCTGTAGGCGCGTATAGAGTCGCTTTCTCGACCGTCAATCGTAGAGTCAAAGGTACGCCGCCAAAGACTGGTACACCACCATCTAATAGAGCCCTTACTCCAATTGAAGAGGAGGTAGTTTATTAGAAGATTCTAGACCTGGATTCACGTAGATACTCGCCAACACAGGCTGTAATTAGCAGCTAGGCTTCTACATTGCTTAAGGCACGGACTGGTTAAGAGGTTGGACAACGATAGGCCTATAACTTCATCAAGCGTTACTTAGGCCTAGAGACAAGGATGTTACGGAGACTATCAAACCAAAGAGCAAAGAATAAGGATCCAGAGGTAATTATAGAGTGGTTCAGGCTTATTCAGAACATAATTGCCTACCATGGAATTACAACCTATAACATCTACAACTTTGATGAGAGTAGATTCAGGCTTGGACACTATCAGAATACTATAGTTGTTACTGCAACAGAGCGAAGGCAGCGACCTAAAGCCTTGGTATCTAACTCCACGTAGTGGCAGACAGTCATTGTATGCATTAATATAGAAGGCTGGTCAGTGCCTCTATACGTTATCTTCTTAGGCAAGGAGATTAATAGGGCTTGGTTCCACTGCCTTCCACTCTTATGGAAGCTTGGAGTCAGTCCAAAGGGCTGGACATCCTTTGACTATGCAGTCCAATGGATTAAGCACTTTAATAACTATACTAAGCATAGAACTATTGGTCAGAAAAGGCTGCTTATTCTAGATGGCCATGACAGCTATATAACTCTAGAGTTTGAGTCATTCTGCTAGGAACAAGGCATTATTACTCTCTATATGCTACCACATTCATCTTACCTTCTCCAGCCTTTGGATGTTGGCTGTTTTGGTCTATTAAAGAAGGCATACTCAAAGAGAATCCAGAGGCTTAGTATAGTTAGATACCACTACCTAATCAAAGAAGACTTCCTTCTAGAGTTCAGCCCTACCTATAAGGCTGCATTCACCTCTAGTACGATTCAAGGTGCCTTTAGAGGCTTAGGCTTGTTACCATTGGATCCACAGGCTATGTTATCCAAGCTGACACTACGTTACTAAATACTAACTCTACCACCACCTTATTCATTATTAGACCTATAGAACACACCTCAAAACCCAAGGCAGATTTAGAAGTATATAAGCAAGATCAAAGATAAGGTTATCTATTACTATAGTAGCTTACCAACCTCAATCCTTAATGCAGTAGACAAGTTATTAAAAGGGTTTTAGCAGTCACAGGCGGCTATAACACTCCTACAGGCTGAATATAATAACATAAAGACTATTATTACAGAATTGCAGTCTTATAGAGCTCTAAGGAAGAAGATCAAGCTTACCCTTAGCATTGACACTAATGAACTGGCCTATAGAGACATGGCTCAGTTATAAGCTCAATTAGCACTATAGATAGCAGGTCAGATTGAGAAGCAGCCAAGAGCCAAACCAACCTGTAGCAAGTGTGGTATTCAAGGCCACAACTCAAGAGGGTGTCTATTAGATAGAGTGACTTCTGAGCATTCAATTGATCCATTATTAGTAGAATCAGAGGTAGTATAGCATGAGGAATGGAGTTTCAAAGTGGTTCACCTATCAGAGTTGATTTACTTGCCTATCTGATGCACATGCTTATCAAGCACGTTAGGGGTTACCTGGGCCACAGAATACCGAGAGCACGCCCTGCAACTCATGAGGTACCTGCTTAAGACACGCAGCTGTATCGATCGTATAGAGAGCTACGCTATACCGGCGGAGGTCGTGAAGATGATTATCGGGGGTGTAACGACGTTTATCGCAAAAGCGTAGAACATCCCCGATATGACCGCCGTCTAGGACACGCTACGCACTATATAGGGAGACGCGAAGGCCGCCAAAGAGGAGACGTCGCAGAGACTAGAGGCACTAAAGAAAGAGCTGCGTAATACTAATATATAGTTGGAAAAGATCATAGTGGTCGGCGAAGAGACTAAAGGAGCGGCGAAAGAGGCAGCGGAGGTGGGAAAGGTGGGAGTCGGAATCATAAGAGACATGAAGAACAACGGCCTGCAGAACAACAAGAGCGCACCGATAAGCTACGCAGCAGCATTAGCGAGCGGTGGCTTAGCTAGTAGCATTCACAGCCCTTATAACCCGCAGACCGCATCCACATAGAGTCAGCGCGAGATCATAGTGAACATTAGAAACCCTGTGACTACTGAACGCCTACGGGCGATGAATCCGCGGAACCTGAAGTCTTACGTCGACCGCGCTATCGAACAGAGCCCCAATGAACAGATTAGACAGGTGAGAGTCATGTTAGCTAATTAGCTGAAAAGCGGCGACCTTATAATCAGAACGGCGAACATTAGCGAGACGTAGACACTGCGACAGTATAGCGAGGACTGGGCGCGTCAAATCGGGAACGGCGCTACCGTCCGCGTTCCGACGTACGGCGTGATCGTGCATGGCATCCGTACGCACTCCATGGACATAGATAGATTCGAGTAGAATCGAGATGGAATCCTACTCGAGAACAGGCCATTTGTCCCAAACGCGGAAATCAAATATATAGGATAGCTGACGAGGAACGGTACGAAGAAATCCATAACGTCTATGATCATCGAATTCGCACGGCCGGAGGACGCCAATAAGATCATCAGCGAGGGCCTGGTATGGCACGGCGAGCTCTATTAGTGCGAGAGATACGAAAGGCAATGTCGACTTAAGCAGTGCTTCAACTGCTAAAGATATGGCCATATAGGAACCTAATGCAAGACAATAACAACATGTAGCTACTATGCTTAGGAACACTAGTCTCGGGACTGCCCATCGAAGGGCCAACGGGATGTACCGAGGAAATGCGCTACGTGCCACGGTGAGCACGAGGCATGGAGTCCGCAGTGCACGACACGACAAGCCGAGGTCGCTCGCGCGGAGGCGGCCTATACTACGAGAGCGCCATTCTACCCAGTACCGATGGCACCTACTACTGGAGCAACACTAAGAGGAACTGCTGCCGTACTACTACGGAGGAAGCGATCCGTACGTGATCTTGGCCAATAAGACGAGGACAGGATACCCGGAACCACAATCATCGCAACTGGACACAAAAGGACCAATACCGGAATTCTACCAGGTCCTACGGACAAGGAGAATGAGCCATTAGCCAACTAGGGCAGTTAAAGGCTACGACGGGCTCACCACCCGACAAGAAAGGCATTAGAGTCGCTACGCATGAACTTAGCCGTATGCAACAGCAGTCAACACATGGAAATCGACATCGAAAGCGACTTATGAAGGAATGCCTAAACCAACCTCCGTGTTACCCTGAACAAGCACAAGCTAGCCACGAGGGCCATCAAATTCATCGAACAGGCGCAGATCCTAGGGCAGAGTAGGATCGTAGAGGAATAGACGAAGTCGAGCGTTGGGGGGAGACTGTAGGTACGTGGACGGCGAAAAATGAGGCATAGCCTCCAGGAGCCTAGAACAAAGTAGTCAGTAGAGATCCAACCACCGCCTGATCAAGCTTGGCGGCGCGCGCAGGCGGTGGTTGGAAGGCAGAGTGAGGGTGTAGGGGACGGCTGGTCTTTTGTTCACTTCTGAGGTGGCATCAGGCGAAGTGGGGCTATCCCGTTCCGCTAACTTAAGGTCGGGAAATGCGTCGGCCGTCAGCCAAGCCCTTGCTTCCGGGCATAGCCGCAGTTGATTGCGGCTGAAACCGTGTAGGATCTAACCAAACCAACCAAACCAACCAAACCACCAAACACCAACAAAACACCACCACCACCTTCCTCCGACATTCTTCACCACCGGCGACGACCCCTGACTCGGCTCATTCCGCGCGACAATCTCCGGCTGCCCCCAATCGAAGAGGCCGAACAGGACAAACGCGCCAGTTCCGACTGAAATGGCAGCGACAGCGACAGCAATGGACGCCAAAGAGCTGCATCAGGTCGGCAAGCAGGTGCTGAAGGCGCAGGAGAATGGCGATCCGGGCAGCACCATCTTGGACCTGCTCAAGCCGCTCGAGCAGTTCCGCGCCACCGAAGACTTGCTGCGACAGTCGAAGATTGGCGTCATCGTCACCAAACTGCGCCAGAACAAGGACCCCAAAGTCGCCGAAACCGCGTCGAAGCTGGTCAACCGCTGGAAGCAGGAAGTCAACGCCAAAAAGAGGAAGTCCGGCAGCGACAGCCCGGCTCCGTCGGGCGGCAGGAACGGCGGCGCAGCAGCAGCAGTGGGCAGTCCCGCCCCGCAGGCCAGCAAGCCCGAGGTCAAGAGCGAGCGCCGGAGCAGCGTGGATCCCGCCAAGCGCAACACCGTCTCCGACAAGGTCGACCACAACGTCACGGGCGACAAGGTCCGCGACGGCTGTCTGAAGCTGATGTACGACGGCATCGCTTTCATGTCCGAAGAGTCGCCCGATGCCGTCTTCAACGTCGCGCGGAGAGTCGAAGTGGCCGCGTTTGAGCACTTCAAGCAGGAGACGAACAACGAGTACAAGCAGAAGATGCGCTCGCTGTTCCAGAACCTCAAGTTCAAGGACAACCAGCTGCTGCGGAGGGACGTCTTCACGCAGAAGATTGAGCCCAAGCGCCTCGTCACCATGACCAGCGAGGAGCTGAAGAGTGAGGACCGCAGAAAGGAAGACGAGGAGTTGGAGAAGGAAAACATGAGCAAGGCCATGACGGCGCAGGAGGCCAAGGCCATCTCGACCACGTACGTACTTCGTGTCCTCATCGCCGGTATCAACTCCAGTACCATCCCTGGTATCAGCATCCGCATCAGCATCCGGCATCTACAGACCCTGCGCTCTCGTCAGTCTTCCACTGGCGAGCTGCGCAGGGTCGCTTTGCGTCCAAGAAAAATTTGCTGACTAAGCCAATAGCATGACTTGTGGGCGCTGCAAGGAGAGCAAGGTCTCGTACTCACAAGCCCAGACCCGCTCTGCTGATGAACCGCTCACGACCTTCTGCGAGTGTACCGTTTGTGGGCATCGTTGGAAGTGTAAGTTGTTCGCGGGTGTTCCACAAAAGAGACACGCTAACCTGCTTGTCGTGAATAGTTTCTTGAACGAGTCCGGACGAGTCGATCGTGTGGGGTCGAAGGCGACCAGCAACAGACCGAGGGATTACTCTGCCGCGCATTTTTGGTGGTATGGAAACAAGCGAGGCTGCTTAGACTGTGCTGTGCAGGCCTGCTTGACGACCAAATATTGGACCTCCGATGCGCTTATCACGCCATCTTCATATTGTCACTTCGCTGCTCTTTGATTGTGTGGGCTTGCGGTTTGCAGCTGGCGGGCCAGTTGCTACAGCACGAACAGGACAGTGCAGCACACAAAGCAGAGCATGAGTATGAGTGGCAATTAGACTTCAATTAATGAATGTTACCGCAGCACTTCTGCTTACAGATGCCTAGATCCTCTGATTCTGCTCGATCTAGTTGAGGAATGAACAAGACGGGACGCAGTGTAGGTCAAGTAAGTCCGAAGACCTCAGTCCGAGCCATCGGAGCCGAGTGAACGCATCACTGAAGTGGTTCGACTCCATCTTCGTTTCTGACGCTCATCAGTGCTCTCTTCCCAACTTAATTGATCTCGACCGACAGACTCCTAGCACCAGACTTCAAGTGGTAAACTACACTTCCGCCATCCGTCCAGACACTGCATCGTACACGGCCTGCCAGACACCAGCACAACGTGCTTTTTCAAGAAAAGGACTTCAGCACTTCGGGACCCGGCTTGGAGCATTCTTCGAGGATGGCAGCTACAGTCTGCGTCTTCTGGACACGGCTCAACTGACCTTGACACCTGGAACGACTGGCCTGCGCCTTGGAAGTGGGCACACACTTGCGAGAAGAGAGGGGACACAAAGCAACAGAAACGTCTCCGACGATGATGACATGTTCATCATGCACAGAGTCTGTACTGCATGCTGCAAGGAAGCATCTAGAGCGGCATCGGAGACGGTGCACTGAGTGAGCAGATGGCGGCGCTGAGATTGGAGAGGCGGTGGGTACGGATGATCAGGAAGGGACTACGATTACAACTTCGAGGTACATCCGACTCGACACCCAAGACGTGACACGCGGATATTTTCATCGTAAGCATCAGATCGACTGCTCTGCATCTGCCGTCGAGCATGACCGTCGTGAAAAGCATCACCGGGTTAGTGCGGACCACTTTAGCCGACGCCAAGCCAAAACACGCGTGGACAAGCCTCACCTTCCAGAGGCTTGTCGAGTGGTTTCTATGCGTAGTGCGCCGATATTGATCCAGAGGTCGGTTCGGCACCACAAGAAATGTTCCAGGACATAGGGAGGCCCACCTCCACCTCAACCGGCCGGGAACTACTACTGTTCTTGCACAGACTGTGCAACACCCACTACGACGACCACGAACCATACAGAAGGCGCGCATTGCTGCTGATTACGAATGCTAGGCTGGGGACTTTCTGATGGACGCCAGCCGAATGTGCTAATGCAGATCCGACGTCGTTCAGACCTCATCCGGTTCTACCTTGCCTACTGTTCAGACAAGTCTGACATTCCAGCAGCCAACGGCCGGCTCCAATTGTCATTGCCCGATGATGACGCGGTATTTTGCGGACATGGCGAGAGTCGCGTGCGTGGACAGCACTCTAGATTTGTTCTGCAAGTGGAGATCTGCTTGATCACGACACTTCGACGACGAATGCATCTTGGCATGACTGACGAGAAAGCGTTTTGCGAATGGCCTTGAAGTCATTACGCGGCTCAGTAGTGACCATTGGCTTGGAGTGGACATGCATATATCTAGGGGTACTGGTGGCAGCATCTGATCAACTACTACCGGCAAAGTACTCCTCCAAACTCCTCCAAACTCCAACTCTTCTACGAAATGGCACCCCTTTCATCCCTCCTCACCCTCGGCCTCCTTGCTGTCGGTACCTTCGCCCACCCAGGACAAAGCGTAGCAGAAGAAGCAGCTGAGCGCGGAAAATTCTTCCGTACCAACAAGCCTCGCAGCGTCCGCTCCTGCGCCGACGATCTCAAGCGACGAGGCCATCTCGAAAGATCCGTCGCTCGCCGTCAAGAGTTTGCAAACCACGCTCGTGCAAAGCGCTCTCTTCCTCTCGGCCAGCCCCTCGCCCGCCGCGACTTCAGCACATACAACATCTCACACGCCTCCACCTCTGGCGTCAAGTTTGGCGATGACGAGACACTCCTTTTCTCCGACAACTCTAGCTGTATCCTTCAGCCTGAAGTGACACAGGGCCCATAATACATCCAGGGCGAGCTGATCCGCAACTCGATATCCGAGTCCCAAGCCGGCATTCCCCTCTTCCTCGATGTTCAATTCGTCGACACATCTACCTGCGACCCCGTCCCCGCCCTGTTCGTCGACGCCTGGCACTGCAACGCTACAGGCGTCTACTCCGGCGTCGCAGCCTCTGGCAACGGTAATGCAAACGACACCGCCAACCTCGACGCCACGTTCCTCCGGGGGATCCAGCAGACCGATGTCAACGGCGTCGTGCAGTTTGAGTCTATCGTGCCGGGACACTATACCGGCCGCGCCCCACATATCCATATCCTCTCGCACAACCCCAACTCGACCATCATCCGCACCAACGGCACCCTTTTGACTACTAGCTACGCGAACTTTTCCACGCACGCGTCTCACGTCGGCCAGATTTTCTTCGATCAAGACCTCCTCGCCGCAGTTGAAGCGACCGAACCCTACGCCAGTAACATGCAAGCTCTGACTCTCAATTCCGAAGATTCCATCTTGGGCGAGGAAGCGGCCGACATGGATCCTTTTGTAGAGTACGTGTTGATTGGCGAGTCGATTGAAGATGGAATTTTGGCGTGGATTTCGGTGGGGATTGATTCGACGAGGGATCAGGAGGTCACGGCTGCTGGGAACAACTATCAGGATGGAGGGGTGGCGAATGGAGAGAGTGGAATGGGCGGACCTGGAGGGGATGGGGTTGCCCCGAGTGGTGCGCCGCCGTCGGCTTCAGTGGAAGAATGATGGGAGAAGGATACATCTGCACACTCCCATCGTGATCCTCTTCCTCCTCATAAACTACCCTAGCTGCCTGCCTCGCTTCCACCTCCATCTCTATACCACGCACGCTCCTCTCAGTTATCCCTCCAGGAGATCTCCCAGGATGGCTTCTGTCCCCGCGGATATGGAGGAGGGGAAGGCACCAGAAAGGCCAGAACAATCATCAGTAAGAGTCTACCGTCTGCTCTTCCAAAGGCCAAGTTCTTCCGCCCAGCAAGCCGCAAAAAGCTGTACACACTGGCATCTAAACCCGTTGACGTGACATTCGCAGGCACGAAGGCTGTTCTTTTGAGTAGCGCTCTCTCCCGTCAAAGGTGAGGAGGCTTGGTAGTAGTAGTAGCAGGAACTCCGCATGAGGAGGACATGGTTAATGTCGATATTATTAGTACGAGACTAGAGTTTTATGATCGCTTCTTTCTTTCTTAATACTATAGCCCGGCAAGCAATGTCGTTTTTCTATACGGTGTAGCATTGTATTGTACTTTGCTAATCTTCAAGGACCGTCAACGAGCTTGCCTTGCCTTGCCTTCCCGACCTCTTTACTTGGCCGTTGGACTCGGAGTAGAATGTGCAGTTGATGGAAGAGGAAGAAGAAGTACTAGACTAGAATTAAATCAAATCAAATCCCAAGGAGCGTTGAAGAGCTCCATTTCATATCACCTCATCTGCATACTATCATTCTACGACATCTCTTAAACAAAGTGGAGCAAATCAAATCAAACTACCATGCAATACTTACCTTTTCTCAAGGCCGACACCGATACACATGCATCGCAACACGGAGAGTTTTGAGCGATGCATAGAAGTGCCCGGATGCTAGAGAGTTGAAAGCAAATTCCTTCAAAGCGTCAATGTCCTGACTAGTCTAACTGAAGATGCCGTCAGTCAATTCCGCGTCCAGATTCCGCGACATGGTGAGATCTGTTGACTTGACGCATGCCGGGGCATGGAACGCGGAGTGTCTTAGAAATGTTGTCGACTTTTTGCATTGACGGAAGCTGCAATCAATCAGCAGCTTCGGATTGTTTATTGATCGGAATAGTTCAGTTCTATCGAGTTGATAGATTGCAGAGAAAAAGCTCATGGTGGGATACAATCCCTTTTCTGTGTACATCCTTCATTCCGTTTGCTTTTAGCTAATCAGAAGCGAGCGCTGTTCAGAAATCTGCGGACGTGACTGAATTCGCGCACTCCTTCCTCCGGCAGCCGGCCCTTCGCTGCGCTACGGGGGCTGTCTGCTGCCTACGGGGGCTGTCTGCTGCCTACGGGGGCTGCGGTCGCTTCGCAATCACGGCTCATCGACAACCTGTGTCGTGGTGCCAGACTCGCCCGCCGTCTCCTCGGCGGTAAGCGCTCGAAACCCATTTGCGCCGGTCAGCTGGACGGCACCAGCTCTCACCAGCGCCTGGCTGAGATCGTCGAGCAGGTCGTCCAGGTCTTCAATACCAATGCACAGCCGGATAATGTCCTCGGGAAGGGCACGCTCTTTGCGCGTTGCGGGATCGATGCTGGCGTGGCTCATGCGACACGGCATGGAGATGAGCGAGTTGACGCAGCCAAAGGAGACGCTGATGCCGAAGAGCTTGGTGGACTCGACGATGCGTTCCGACAGTGCAATGGAGCCCGTTTCAAAGGAGAGCACGGCGCCAGCGCCGCGGGCTTGACTCCAGTGCAACTTGTACTGTGGATGCGACTTGAGTCCGGGGTAGCGGACTTTGAAGCCGTGGTTTTCGAGAAACTCGGCAATGGCCTGCGTGTTGGCTTGCTGCTTGTCCATGCGAATGGCCAGTGTCTTGACGCCGCGGAGCAGCAGCCAGCTGTCAAAGGGCGCCAGACCGCAGCCGGTGCTGTTGATCATAAAGTAGAACTTTTCGCCGAGCGCGACGTCGTTGACGCCGATGACGCCGGCCATGACATCGTGGTGGCCGGAGAGGTACTTTGTGCCGGACTCGTAGACGACGTCTGCGCCGAGATCGAGTGGGTTCTGGAGGTAGGGCGACAGCATGGTGTTGTCGACGACGACGACAATCTTGGAGCTGATGGCGTGCGCGGCAGTCGCAATGCCATTGATGTCGCAGATTTTGATCAGCGGGTTGGTCGGCGACTCCAGCAAGACCATGGTCGTCTTGTCGCTCAGCGCAGCTTTCACGACATGCAGCGTGGTCGTGTCGACGTGCTTGACGGTGACTCCGCCGTGCTCTTTCAGGTAGGTGAGCAGGCGGTTGGTGCCGCCGTAGAGGTCATCGCCGGTGACGACCTCGTCGCCGGGCTTGAGGATGCGCGTGATGACGTCCAGGGCGCCCATGCCCGAGCCGGCGACCAAGGCACGGTGGGCGCTCATGATCTTGGCCATGTGGCGCTCGAGATGGGTGCGCGTCGGGTTGCCGCTGCGGGTGTAGTCGTACTCTTGGCCGGGCCCGCCCTTGAAGGTGGCGGACTGGTAGATGGGCATGCTGCTGGCATTGTACTGGTCGTTGCTCTCGGTGTACACCAGCTCCGTGGCAAAGTGGTAGCGACGGCCGCTGCGAGGGCTCGACGGCGCGGGCGATGGCGGCAGGTGGTGGCCGTCGAGGTCCAGCTTCGTCAACACGCCATTGGAACGGTTGCTCATCGCGGTGGATCAGTTTGTTGTCGAGGACTCGAGACCCCGTTGGTGGTGATGGGGCGGAGTGGTGGCGTTGTTGGTGATGGGGCGGAGTGGTGGCGTTGTTGGTGATGGGCGGAGTGGTGGCGTTGTTGGTGATGGGCGGAGTGGTGGGAGGGGGGTCACAGTTGTAGAAGAAGGTCAAAGTATACAGATCAAAAGATACAGATGGAAAGTGTAGTTTAGTTCTCTCGTCAAACTCCGACCTCGCCCGGAGTCACTGAGCACGTCATTGGGAAGAACGCGACACGAATCTGTTCCGATCAATCTCACAGCATCACTCACTCACGAATGGACGCGATATCGACGAGATGCAATCAACTTGCACGATCTTGCTGTTCTGAACTACAACTCTCTACTGTAGTAGTAGTAGTAGTAGTAGTAGTAGTAGTAGTAGTAGTAGTAGTAGTAGTAGTAGTAGTAGTAGTAGTAGTAGTAATGCATGTGAAAGTAGCCACAGCCATCCACGCACTCGGTCGGCGTGGATAGTCCCGGCATCTGGGCGTGACATGTTCAGCCGAGGTCGATTGAGCATCATCTTCGGCCACACAGAAACAACATCTGCCTCCCTTCCAGCTGGTCCTCTTTCCTGATTCTTTCTCTCCACACGACTCTTTGTCGAATTCTTACTCCCACCCTTCTCTTCCACACCGCCAGCATGGGCGAACAACTGCGATGGGACGGCCAGACGGTCGTCGTGACCGGCGCCGGTGGAGGTCTCGGAAAAGCATATGCCATCTTCTACGGCAGCAGAGGAGCAAACGTCGTCGTCAATGACCTCGGCGGCAGCTTCAAGGGCGAAGGTGCCAGCCAGACGGTGAGCATGGACCCCAGACCAGACCAGACCAGACCAGACCAGACCAGACCAAAAGGCTACACATCTGACATGCATCTGCTGACACTCCTGCCAGATGGCCCAAAAGGTCGTCGACGAGATCAAGCAGGCAGGCGGAAACGCCGTGGCCAACTACGATTCCGTCGAGAATGGCGACAAGATCATCCAAACCGCCATTGACACGTACGGCCGCATCGACGTGCTGATCAACAACGCGGGCATTCTGCGAGACATTAGCTTCAAGAACATGAAGGATGAGGACTGGGACCTGATCATGAAGGTGCACGTCGTCGGAGCATACAAGTGCGCACGCGCCGCGTGGCCCCATTTCAGGAAACAAAAGTACGGCAGAGTCATCAGCACCGCCTCGGCCGCCGGTCTGTTTGGCAGCTTCGGACAATGCAACTACTCGGCCGCCAAGCTCGCCCAGGTCGGCTTTACGGAGACGCTGGCCAAGGAGGGTGCCCGCTACAACATCATTGCAAACACCATTGCTCCCATTGCTGCCTCGCGCTTGACTGCCACAGTCATGCCCAAGGAAGTGCTGGATCTGCTCAAGCCCGAGTGGATCGTGCCCGTCGTGGCAGCTTTGACCCACAAGGACACTCCCGCAGAAGAGAGCGGCGGCATCTTTGAGATTGGTGGTGGCCACGTTGCCAAGTACAGGTGGGAGCGCTCAAATGGCGCTCTCCTCCGCGCAGACGACTCCTTCACTCCCGGCGCTCTGCTCGCCAAATGGAAGGACATTGAGGACTGGTCCAACCCGCAGTACCCGACCGGCGTGGCCGACTTCATGGCTCTTCTGGAAGAGGCCCAGAAGCTCAAGCCCAGCCCCAAGGCACAAGAGCTCGACTTCAAGGGCAAGGTTGCTGTCGTCACAGGTGGCGGCGCCGGCCTGGGACGCGCCTACTGCTTGACCTTTGCCAAGTACGGCGCCACGGTCGTGGTCAACGATCTTGCCGATCCCGAGCCCGTCGTGCAGGAGATTCAGAAGCTCGGCGGCAAGGCGGTCGGTGTGCGATGCAGTGCCGAAGACGGCGAAAAGGTCGTCAAGGCCGCCATCGACAACTACGGCAGAATCGACATCCTCATCAACAACGCGGGCATCCTTCGCGACAAGGCATTCCACAACATGGAGGACAAGATGTTCCAGCAAGTGCTGGATGTCCACCTTCGCGGCACATACAAGACCTCCAAGGCTGCATGGCCGTACATGCTGAAGCAAAAGTACGGACGCATTGTCAACACCACGTCCACATCTGGCATCTACGGCAACTTTGGTCAAGCCAACTACGCCGCGGCAAAGTGCGGTATTCTCGGATTCTCGCGTGCTCTGGCCCGTGAGGGCAAAAAGTACAACATCTTTGTCAACACCATTGCACCAAACGCAGGTACCAACATGACACGTACCATCATGCCAGAGGAGATGGTTCAGGCCTTCAAGCCAGACTACGTGGTCCCCATTGTCCTCATCATGAGCTCGGACAAGATGCCAAGCGAGCCCACGGGACGTGTGTTTGAGAGCGGTTCGGGCTGGGCCGGCGAGACCAGGTGGCAGCGAACGGGCGGTGCTCAGTTCCCCGTCGATGTCGAGCTGACCCCCGAGGCCGTCAAGGCTGCATGGAAGCAGATTGCCGACTTTGAAGACGGCCGTGCCGACAACCCACACGATGTGTCGTTTGCCAATGACAAGATCTTGGGCAACTCCCAGAACCGGTCAAAGAAAGGTGGGAGCAACCCCGAGTCGTCCGACGACGGCACCGACTACCTGGCTTTGATTGCAGAAGCTAAGAAGGCACAGGCCGAGGGAACGGAGTTCGTCTATGATGAGCGCGATGTGATTCTCTACAGTGAGTCGACTCTTGATGATGTGCGGAGTGCAAGCTGACAAGATGACAGATCTGGGTATCGGAGCTAAGCGCACCGAGCTGCCCTTTGTCTTTGAAGGCGACGACAACTTCCAAGTCATCCCGACCTTTGGCGTGATTCCCCCCTTCAACGCACAAGCACCTTTCGACATGACCGCCATCGTCCCCAACTTTGACTTTCGACAAGTCCTCCACGGAGAACAATACCTCGAGATCCGCCAGTTCCCCATCCCGACCGAAGCCACCCTCATCGCCTCCCCACATCTTGTGGAAGTCCAAGACAAGGGCAAGTCTGCTGTCATTGTTTCCGGCAGCATCACAAAAGACAAAAACACCGGCAAAGAAATCTTCTACAACGAGTCGACCGCGTTCATCCGCAAAGCTGGCGGTTTCGGTGGGCAAAAGCAAGGTTCCGACCGTGGACCCGCGACAAAAGTGCACAACCCGCCAAAGAGACAGCCGGATGCCGTGGTTGAGGAGAAGACGTCCGAAGACCTCGCGGCAATCTACCGTCTCTCCGGCGACCGCAACCCGCTGCACATTGACCCAGACTTTGCCAAAGTCGGCGGGTTTGACGTCCCGATCCTGCACGGCCTCTGCTCATTTGGCATTGCGGGCAAAGCCATTCTCAAGACATTCGGCGAGTTCAAGAACATCAAAGTCCGATTCGCGGGGGTGGTGTTGCCTGGGCAGACGCTTGTGACGGAGATGTGGAAGGACGGCCGATGGGTCGTCTTTCAGGTCAAGGTGAAGGAGACGGGAAAGCTGGCCATTTCGGGTGCGGGCGCCGAGTTGAGAGAGGATGGATCAAAGGCAAAGTTGTAGTGGTCTGTCTGGAGTCGTGATGTCATGTGATGTGATGGTGAGATACCCGGGTTGTAGAGACCTTTTATTGTTAGCATATGATTCGGTATGATGTGATTTGATGTGATTTCACGCAGTGTTGTGCTGGACGATCTTCTTCGCAAGGGTGGTGACCAATTCTGCATCTACAACTCCGGATCCGACCGAGCATCAGTAGTATATTTCCATCGAGTGTGTTTGTCAGTGACGACTCTTCAGAAGCAAAGAAGTTCCGTACTCGCCTGTTGGCTTACAGCCTGATGGCTGCTTCGAAGATGCGGATAGCGAGGTGCGGAGATGCAGATGGGAAAAGAAAAGAAAAAAGGTGAGATGCTAAGATGTGATGAGACATCAGAAGTCAAGCGCCGAATTGGATCAAAGGTTGAGATTAATTTTGCCAATCTATCACCGCAGCGCCTTTCATTCACTCATCCATTCAGCATCGGGTCTGTCCGTCTCCTTGGTTCCATCGAGGAAACTTTCCAGAGCTTCATGCACTCGCCGTTCCTCTCCAAGTAGAGCCAGCCAGCCCGCAAAGCGAGCAGTTACCAACCACAAACAGCACAAGCGAGCGAGATATGATGATGTCCTCTCATCCCGTCTCCATCTCAGTCTGCCACCTCTTCTTCTATCCATATCCCAGCACACGCTTCTTTCTTCCCTTCTTCCCTTCTTCCTGTCCCGCAACTGCGTTCTGGAGCCGGTCATTCTCCTCCGCCAACACCCGAATCTTGCGTCCCAGAGCGCAGAGATATGTTCGAGCGTCATCATCTTCATCTTCATCCGCCACCATCTCCCCCTCCACGACCTTGCCTTTCAACAGAATCTGCTGTTGCTGTTGCTGTTGCTGTTGCTGTTGCTGTTGCTGTTGCTGTTGCTGTTGCTGTTGCTGTTGCTGTTGCTGTTGCTGTTGCTGTTGCTGTTGCTGCTGTGGTGCATGTCCATGATGTCCATGATAATGGCGAGAACAACGCGCCTGTTTCTCCAGCTCAACTTCATACAGATATCCAAGCAGCTTGACCGTCTCAGGAACGCATGTCCTTTCCCACGAGGAAAAGAACGAGGGCAGGTCGTTGGTAGAAGAAGGGCTATAGACGGCTCGAATGATGGATGTGAGGAGGTGTCTTTCCTCGCGGGAGATTCGAGGCCGGATGATGCGGTCGTCTAGGGGATTCGGAGCGGGTTCGGCAGGGGGGACGTGGGTTGAGCTGGGACAGAGATCTGGTCTTCGTGTTGGTAGCGAAGAGGAGGGATTTGGTGGCGGCGATGAAGAGGGACTTGCGGGTGGGGCAGTGCTCGGTGCGTCGAATGCTTCGTCCTTCGCGACTAGAGTTGTATTGCGCGTGAGAAGCGGCCATTTGACAGGCAGTACGACGAGTCGTTTCGGTGCCTTGGACAGCCTGGCTTGGAATCTGGTGCTGCGCTTGATGCGCATGTTGTTTCTGTACTCGACTGGTACGGACAGCAAAGGAGATCAGAAGGGTGATGTGGGGTTTGGAGCAAAGGTATGCTGCAATCGTCACCTCCGTCAGTTCAAGAACTGCCTACCACAAGTGAGTACATTCGAGAAGCGTCAGTGTCATGTGAAACTGTGCGCGTGGCGCGTGATGTTCTTGTCTTCATTTCGCGGCTACCAAAGTGCCTGCTAGGCGTTCTTTTCCGCCGTCGTCATGCTGCAAAGGCCGTACCGCTGAAGCGGTAATAGCCCGTGTGAAAATCCTCCGAAACGCCATGCTGTGCCGTTCTTTTGAAAGCGACCCGCTTATGCGACGAGGGTGCTGGCGGTGGCGCTCTCGTAGCGCCAAGTTGGTGGCAGAGCTCCGACGGTCTTGTAGTAGCGGGACAGGCGGTGGATGCGGGACTCGATGAGAATCAGGCGGAACTTGCTGTCCTTGTCCTTGCGGTTGCGCTCGAGGTGCTTGCGGACAGCGACGGCCTGCACGGCATCGCGGTCAGTGTGCGGCCAGATGTTTGCATGAAGTGGACAACTTACCTTCTTGATCAGCATGTAGAGGTCCTCTGGGATCTCTGGAGCGAGGCCTAATTGTCTCTCTGTCAGTCCGTGACCAAGCAGAGGCGTAAAATTGATTGCATGCGCAGTGCAGAGGCATCATTTGTGTATTGTCCAACTCCTTTCGAAGCAATGCTTTCGCACTGTTCGACCGATTCCTGCTCTTTCATACGGGCGCGACGAGGGGAGGCATACCGTTGCCCTTGAGGATGCGGAGGATCTTGTTTCCTGGGTAATTGTTAGTTTGTTTCTTTTCGTTTCTTCAATTTCCTGCGTACCGGTCACGATCTTGACCTGGGCAACGCCGTGCGAGTCGCGGAGAACAACACCGATCTGCGATGGCGTTGCGCCCTTCTTTGCGAGCTTGCAGATCTGGTCAACCACCTGGTCCGGCGTGGTCTTCAACCATGCTGGAGCCGCGCGCGAGTAAGGAATTGCGCTGGAGGCAATTCCTTTACCGTTACTATGCATCCTACCCTATTTTCCCCTATCCATTAGACTGCGCAGCGTGTGGTTGAGTGTATACGTACCATGACTGCGGTGTTGTGGCGTGGTGTTGTTGAGGGAGAAAGTCTGCGAATTTGCGAAGCTGAAGATGAGGTGGGGCTTGGCGCTGCGCTAGTGCTGAGTGCCTCAGGCTCACTCTATTTTTTGAGTATTTTTGTGTGCTAATTGAGTGTAGCGTTGTGGCTGGGTGATGCGCAAAATTCGTGTGCGGGAATAGGATTTCGCAAGCTGAAGTCAATGCCAAGACTTTTAGCGCCAAGAAAATTTCCCCATCGGGCGGGTCCTTCCGAACGCAGTTCTGCGTCTCTGTTCAAGTATCCGAGGTTCTGTTACCTCTCAAGATGGCGCAAATGCACAGAATTCCGCATAACGCGGAAAGCGTTTTGTCCTCAGAGACGACCAAGTTGTACTCTACAAGCAATGCGGCTGGCCTGATGCAATCCTGACCGCTCAGCTACGTGCACTCTAGCACATCGCCAGCCCCACCACTGCCAAAACCATCACCTAGCGTCCTACTTGCCATCCTTCTTTGCCTTCTTCTGCTCCACCTCCCGCGCCTTCTTTGCCGCCTTTGCTTCGGAGTCAGCAATGAACTTCTGGACATCGCGAATCACCCGGTCCCAGTACGCTGCACCGGCGTCCTTCTTGCTCTGCAGCAAAGCTAACTCTTGACGGACGTCGTTGAGTGCGAGATCCTTCTTGTGCGCCGATCTCTTGATGTTGTACGCAGCAAAGAGACCCTTCTTGATGTGGTCTGCGTAGTACTGCTTGGCGGTCTTCGCATCGTGGACATCGGAAGACTTGATGGGAGCCGCCTCGGCACTTGGTGTAATTGGAACGAATGTTGTTGTTCCCAGCTTCTGGCCAGACGCGCTGGATTCCGGCTGAATCTTCTTCTTTGGAGATTCGTTCATCGGGGGCGACAACGGACGACGCTTACGCTGAAGCGACGAGGTGATCGGGGCAGCAGCAGACGCACCAGTCTCATCACCACCACCATCATCCTCATCATCGTCACTGGCCTCTCCGTCGTTGCCGCCCGAATCATCAGACGCTGGAAAGTCATCATCGTCGGAGTCGTCCTCGTCAGGGTTGTGACGGCCGAGGAAATCGAGGCCTGGAAGGTGGTTGCTGTCTCCGGTAGAGACAGACAGCATCAACTCTCCAGCGTTGTCATCCTGGGCAGTGCCAAGCTGTCGATAGATGCAAAACTTGCAGTCTTCGGGCAGCAGACTGAGCACAGCGGCAGCATCTCGCTTCTTCTTGTTCGCGTCGTAGAACTCGTCTCGGGCGATGTTGTTGCACTTGCGACACAGTTGACGGCAGTAGTGCTGCTCACCCGACTCGAGATGCTTAGCACACGCGCGGCATGGGCGCCCCGCCTGGTGTACCAACGCCAATGAGCAGACGGCAGAGTCGAGACGACTCGGGCGCTGGGGAGCAGCCGCCCCCGGCTCCGGCGTGTCATCCATATTGACGTCTGCATCATCATTTGCATCCTCGGTCTCTTCCTGCGCAGGGCTGAGATCGGCCCACGCGTTGATCCAAGTACCCGGCAACTCCTCCAGTCGAGATGCGATATCGCAAGCTGAGCAGGCTTGAAAGTTGGCCGGCCTCATGATCTTGTGCTCCACAGCATGGTATGCTTCAACGTCGATCGTGTCAATCCTGAGAGCTAAACTGCGCAGTCTGGTGATGCAACTCTCCAACTCGTTGAAGGCATCCTTTGTGGGATCCTGATGAAGGCACCAGCAGATGCCACCTCCCAGCTCGAAGTCTCTGTTACCATCATCGTCCCAGGCGGTCACATTTCGTGCGAGCTCTCTGGCACCAGGCGGAAATGCACAGTTTGCAATCTTGATCGCGAGACGCAACAACAACGTGTTGTTGTCTCGCACGAGCTGAACAAGTTGGGCAACTTCCAACGCAGACGCGGTGAGGAGATCGTCGGTCACATCGTCGCTTGGTACACGGATAGCGTGGCTTGTCTCCACGGCAGTGAGCGTGAACTGAGCAAGTGGAAGCCGATCACTGCACAGATTAGCGTTGAAACGTGGCATTTGCACAAGCAAAACATACAGGATGGCTTCCAGGGTCCCGTTGTCCTCATACGATGCTGCAGATCTGAGAGGCGTGTGTTCCAGGAGCTGGTCAGCAAATCCAGACCGAAGAAGTTTGGCACCCTGTAGGCGCGCGCGCTCGGGATCCGTGATGGTGAGCGTCTGGAAACGTTCACTGAGCTGTGGCACAGCTGCCAGAGCCTCTTCGATCGTCTCGTATCCCTTTTCTTTGGCGATCCGCTCGTTCTCCTTCTCGAGGGAGTCCAAACGTTGCTCGTAGTACATCTCCTCCTGGTCTGGGGTCATTTTACGGAGCTCCTCGGATGTGGCGCCGCGAAGTGCCATAGCTGCAAGCTCCGGTGGTGGATCAGATACACTCGACGAGGTCTCGCTCGCCATGCGTTGCAAGTCGGGCAAGATTGCTCTCACATCTTGCTGAGCTTGACTGTGTTCGCCAAGCAGGACGTTGATTTGAGAGAAGATCTCGAGCGCAGGGAGGAGAGCTGGCAGGCAATCACGCATGTGCTGCTGCTGGGCCTCGGAGATGGCCATGGCCATGACTGTGAGGTGCAATTCGAATTTGCACTGCTGAAGGCGATTGGGAAAGCAGTGTTTGATGGAGAGAGAGAGAGAGAGGTGTTGCCGGAAGAAGATTGAGCCGATGGAATATTCGGCGCCGGGGACCGACAAGCACACTTCACGCCTCTTGTTTGCCAACAACATTCACGCGTTTCCGATTCACTGGTCGCCTACCCGACCGTGAGCACCTCTCCTACACTATTGTGCGAGTTTCAATTTCTGGCCTCGCCAGGTCGTGCATCTTCTGCCGACTTCTTTTCCCGTTTCCAGCACGCCCCGACAACAAGGACAAGCAATTCGAACCCACCAGCGACAGTGACAGGCGCAAATAAACAATCCTCAGCAACAAAACCTTCCGCAGTTTGGCTTGTGGCCTGCTCAACCCAGTGGGAGCACAATTTGCCAAAAAACCGCGACAGTCCTCTCTCTCTCCCGCCACTTCACCTGGAGCGGTCTTGACGATGGCAGAAAAGGACTGTGCACACTGTGGTGAGCCACACACGAGAAATTCAGACTTTTGCTCCCAAAAGTGTCAAAAGACCAGCACCCAGGCAGCAAAGAAGACATGCACAAAGTGCAAGAAGGAGAAAACGGGCCGGTTCAATAAGAAGGGTGAATGCAGGGCCTGCTTCCAAGCTGAGCAAGAGAAGGAGAAAAAGACCTGCACCAAATGCAAAAAGCTGAAAAGTGGACAATTCATCAAGGGACTCTGCCAGTCCTGCTACATGGCCGAGAGGAATGAAAAAGAGCAGACCTGCACGAACTGCCTCCTTAGGAAACCAGGTCGCTTTCACGGCGGGCTCTGCAGATCTTGCTATGAGTCTGAATCACGCAAGAAAGAACAGACCTGCACGAACTGCCTTACTACCAAGCCTGGTCAGTTTGTAGGCACCGTCTGCATTTCCTGCTGGCAGTCTGCGAAGAACGAGGAGATACAGACTTGCGTCAAGTGCAAGCAGCAGAAGGCAGGGAAGTTTTATGCCGGTGGCATCTGCGATAGTTGCTATCAATCCGACAGAAACAAGCAAGAGAAGACCTGCACCAAGTGCAAGAGAACCAAGACTGGTCCCTTCTACGCGGGCGGTATCTGCACTACTTGCTATCAGTCGGAGCGGAACAGGGAAGAACAAACCTGCACCAAGTGCGAGACTACCAAAAAGAGCAAGTTCTTCAATGGTGTTTGCAGGGCTTGCTACGAGTCTGAGCAGGACATGGAAGAGCGCACTTGCACGGAATGCGGAGAGACCAAGACTGGCCGATTCATCACTGGGCGGTGCAAATCTTGCTACCGGTTTGGACAGGAAGTAGAAGAGAAGATGTGCATAGATTGCGGAACGGTCAAGAGTGGCAGATTCTATGCCGACGTATGCAACGCCTGCTACCTTTCTGGCAGAAAGCAGCGCGAAGACTATCCTCCAGCTCTCGCCACCCGCATGCAGCAGATGCACTTGCGCCTCGATCTTGGACACTGGTCGAGCACTGTGAACCAGATCACTTCTCACATCGTCGACGCCTTTCACGCCAATTCAAGCCTCCCGGACAGCAGAATCGATCAGCTCCACTCCGGAGATCGCGACAAAGGCGAGTATGTTACACCCTTCACCAAGGTTGTGTGCACTCGAACCGAGCAAGGCAACCTCAGCAGCAACATCATCTCGATCCCGCAAAAGTTCGATCCCGCAACTACAAATCAGCACATCCAGGCTCATTTCGACTACCTCACGACCCACCAAGACGAAGTGCGCAACGCTACCAAGAAATTGCGACGAGCTTTGCTTTCCACACAGGCTGCGGATGAAGCCGATCTCGCGGATGAAGATGAGGAAGTGTTGCCATACGCTGAGGCGCCAAGAGTCAGCTCGCGCAGTGAAGACGTGGCCACCGGTCGCGGAGAGCTCCACAACGAAGTAGAGGCACTCAAGCCTGTGGTGTACGACATCAACAACCCTCGCATCCACCAAGAGATTGTGCGAGTCGAGCACATGCACGACATGCAGGATCTTCGGACCCAGCGTGCATTGCGCGCACTTCAAGGTGAAGACGTGGCCCCAATCCAGTGGCGCAACAAGTTGTTCGTGCCGGACAAGGAGACTGTCGACCCGACCGCATACAGAGGCCCATTGATCTTGACAATGCTGCGCTCGAGCGCTCCGCTTCCGCCGGTCCTGGTCGGGCTCTACCACCTGGAGAACTTGATCGTCACTCAGGATTGGCTGACTACTCGACGTCGGGAGGAGCAAGCAGAACCGCGTCTTCGGCGGACACCAGAGCCAGCATCGGTGATAAGTTTCGTGCACGGTAAGTCATCTTCCCATCTGTGACCGGCCTCACAGAAACACTGACAACGCTTCTAGAAAAGGCTTCCTGGCACCCGATGCCAGCATGGCCAAACATGGGAAACTCTGTCGTCGAGACCCAATTCATCCAGGCGCTCGAACAAGCGCACGCCCAGGGTCGCGAAGTGATCATTCTCGCACGAGGTATCAGCGGCTTCAGCACTTTCCCAGATGCCTTTGCGCCGATATTGCAGAGATTCACAGCTGGACCAAATCCACTCGTCATTCGGATCGCCTTCGCGCTTCGCCACAACTTTGTCACACACGCCGACGTATGCTTGCCTCCGCTACCACAAGCATACCCGTTTCGCATTCCGAAGAACAATCCAGCCAACGCGCGCGGCTTTCACCACACCTCCGTCACCAACGCGAGATTGATTCACGAGGAGTTTCATGGCCGGGTCGTCAGTCAGATCGGCGCGCGCATCAACACTTTCTTGCGGGAGGAGACTCAGGCTAGGATGGGTGCCATGGCGCCGTTGCTTGCGATCCTCGTCAAGAGTGTCCGTGGCAGAAACAGGAACCGCATTGTGGCAGGTGGTTGAGGTGGGTTTTCTTTGGACGGATCACGGCTCGGATGCATGGCTCTTGCACCAGGCTGTCACATGAGGGGGCGGGGATCGGGGAGGAGGGAACTTTGATAGTCTGAGGTCGCTGGCCTGTTACTGAGGGTAGCAGTTGAGTAAGACCACCGTGGTGGCATTGAGGCACTGCTCGAAGAGCGATGATAAGTGTAGCTAGCACCCAGATATCCAGGGAAGTTCGACATCGCAGCACTGGAGTTCTGACCAGATTTCCGGTGACATCTCCCGTCTTCCAGTAGAGGCCTGCGAACGTCCTTTCCTTGCACGAAGTTTTGCTGGCCTTTGTCGTCAGACCTTCATTATCATTGCTGGCGGCTGCGTGCTTCCGCTGCGGCTTGTAGATCAGGGTCAATGGCACCTGAACAGCCAATGATCAGAGTCGGCGCGCTAGTTCATGCTACTCTTGGCGATGTTTTTTCTGTGATCGTTGATTAGAATAGATTCGAAAATGGCACAGAGGGCTGTCCGTCCTCGTCGCTTTTCGTCGTCGTGGACAGAGATTCTCACGGTCCACCTTACTGTGCCACACAATACTATTTTGGGAAGAACACTGCAAGTCAACAAAACCAAAACGATAGCATCTACATTCCCCCGTTCCAGCATTCTTAGAGCAAGTCCCTCATCTCAAGGATGCAGCTAAGCCGAGGCAGATTTCTGTAGCCAATTGTTTGGAACAGCCGCTAGCTAATGTTCGTCGTACAATCACTCTAGTTCTGATGATGAAATATGTATAGCTGCAAGGTGTAAAATCCTGCTCATCAGTCAAAGGGTCATTCTGCACCGAAGCTGAGTGGAGGAAAGTTGCAACAAAGTCTGAAATCTGAAAGCAAAGCAACTTTTGGCCACTACGGAACAGTATCAATGCAGCCGGCATGCCATGCATCTTCCTGAAACGCAGCTAGCAGGTGCTTCCCACCCTCGAATGCTTTCCCACCGTGAGTGTGATGCAGCAGCCGTGAAGCAGTAATCATTTAGTAACCTTCATCAGTCGTGGTAGAGCACCATCCATGCACTCTCATTGGTAGCTCAACAGAGCTTGCAGCTGAAGTTGCCGCAGCTCAGATTGAGGGCAAAGAGTTGTATCTGTCCTCGCTCAGATGAAGAGCATGGCGAAGGCGACGCCGGCCAAAGCAGCGAAAGTCTTCTTGGTATTGACAGCAGCAGCGCCGCCGGTGAATGGAACGAAGCTCTGTGTTGGAACGACGACAGCCGAAGTCGGGGCAGCGTAGCCACTACCAGAGCCGGTCGGACCGCTTGTAGCGTTGGCTGGGCCAGTTGGAAAGAAGGAGAAACCCGAAGTGCGAGTGGCGCCAACAGCATCGGCGGTGGACTTGCCAGTGATGGTGCCGACGGTCGGGTAGGACGCGGTGCTGACTGCGCAGACGAGGTAGGATGTGCCGCTGGTGCCGTTGACAGTGTTGATGCCCGCGATCTGGTGGCCCGATGCGCAGTGGGTAGCAGTGACTGGCTCGGTGGTGTTGAGTGGGTTGAAGCCGGTGTAGCTGGGAATTTTGTCAGTGAGGAAGCAGCGGAATTTCGCGACAGGTTTTTGGGAGAAAGGCGACTGCAGACTTACGTAGTCAGGGCCCAGGCCGCTGGAGTAGTTGCGGTGAGCTCCTCGGTGGAAGTCCAGGCGGACATGGAGCTGCGGCTGTCAGTGAATCTGCTGGGAGGCGCATTCAAGGAGTTGGGAAGCTTCACCTCGAGCTCGCTGGAGCTGGAGCAGCGCAAGAGCCGGAGGTGAAGCTCGAGTGGCTCTTGCTCAATGGAGCGGCGGCGGAGGCCTCAACGCCTGGAGTCACCGTGACTGTGATGGTGGCGACGGTGCTCGTCAGAGTGGTGTGTACTGTGGTGCATGACTGGAGAGACATCTTGGCGAATGAGGCGTTGATTGATAACGAGTGTGTTGAGCGAATGTGGTGCCGTGGTGGAATGGAAGAGAAGAAGAAAGCTGGGGAGACTGTTGCGATTCTTATTCAAAAAGTGAACGCGCTAGACACGCGCCAGCGAAACTCAACTCAAGTGAAGCTGCAGGTAAAACATGCAACGCGCAGCTGAAGAGCGCCAAGGTGAACGGCAGTCAGCTGGTACTCACCTTTGCCATCCTGTGCCTCAAGTCGTATCCATGCCATCCTCGTCCTCGCCCAAGCGTTGTCAAGCGGTTGGCGAGTACACTCGTCCTGCTCGAGCCACGCGTATGAGGTCTGTGCCCAACCAGCTTTGATGTTGAGAAGCTCCGCAAAGCCCTGGATGATTCTCAATCCATGCGAGCTGATAGCGCGTCTATCCCCTCGCATCGAGCCTTCGGAGTTGTAGCTCTGGATGCTACACACCCTCGTTCTGAAATCGGGGACAATCTTTCCACTGATGATGTGCTTGCTCGAGAAGGATGCGACTGCCACTGATTTTGTGCCGGCAGGCAGTGGTGGGAATTGCTCCAGCTCGCTTAAGAATGTCTCGGTAGACTCCCAGTACGGCTGAGCCTTGCCGCCCACGCGTAGAGTGGATTCTCCGTTCGAGTTGGTTTCCCACCAAGCGTCGTCCGGTGGTGGAATGTCCCCAGGAAGTGCATCGCATGGCCATGTATCATGCCAGAAGTCGTGGATGAGCTGCTTCGCCATGCGCAGTTTGTCCACATTGAGATCCGCATAGCCAGATGACGCCAACAGAAGCCAGGCCGGAATTGTCGTTGGTAGCATGGGCACGACACCGTCCGCGCAGCCCGGCAAAAGTGCAAGACTTGACACAATTTCTCCGGTATACCAAGCATCCTCGAAGTTTTGATCTTGCTTGTTGACTTGCACTGTCATGATGTTGAAGTCGAAAATCGTGATCTCGTGAGGCAAAGGTTCCTCGTCGTCATCGGCAAGGACAAGTTTGATCTCAGGACTCTGATCGATGCTCTGGCCACTCAATGCTGCGGCTTGAGCGAAGCAATGATCGATGATTTGGACCATCAGGTGAGCGGATTGCCCGTCCTCCTTGACCAACTCTTCTCTGCGCTGCAGCCAGCATTGGCGAGCTTTCACCCTCGATGTGCAGTCATGCAATTCGATGAGAGCCTGGAAGAAGGTGGCCGGGTTGTACTCGTCGAGAGCCTTCTGGCTGTTGTACAGCTTCACTACATGATCGATGAGCTTGCTGTGCCAGCGCTTGTCGAGCCCAAGCTCAGCCATGGCTATGGAAGCTTCGAAGGGCTCATCTGGCTCGTCTGGCTCGTCTGAATCGTCTGGCTCGTAATCGTCAAAGTGCCCGGCATCCGCTCCAGCCTTGCGATTCGCTGTGGACAGAGGTCTGGTCCGACGACCACCCCCAGAGTAGAGGCTTGACACCAGCTCAGTGTTGCCATTGTACTCCAAGAGAGCAAGTTTCTGACACGATTTGACAGCAACTTCGACGTCAAGCATTGTGAATTTGGGTACTCCTCTGGCAAGCCCTCTGTTCAAAGTGTTCAAGATGAACTCCAGAGATTGGGGTGCTTGCTTGAACGAAGAAGTTTTGAGGAGAGCACCAAGTGCCTCTGTGCAAGGAGAAAATCCTGCAAACACACTGGCGGCCGCTTCCACACCACCGTCGTCGAAGGATGCTGAGGAGAGGTCGTCCAAATCCAGTGAAAGGCCATCACCGAGCTCGTTCTGGAACACGCTGGGGTATTTGTCGATGTAGTCGTCGATTTGCTGAACGAGCTGTGGGTCTGCGAGGATCGCATCGATAGCATCTTGATAGTGCTTTCGGATACTGTGCTGTGGATCCAGTCTCCCACAATCGCACAGTGCCATCACAAGGTGCCCAGTCTGCACCTTGCTCATGATACACTGCAGACGTCTGCGGTGCTGTTCAGCCACAGCATCGGAGAGCGTGCCATGTGCACACTGCCGTATCTCCTCCAGGAGTCCACGAGTCTTGGCACGGACCGTGACAACAAGTGCAAGACCGCGTGTGATGTCCTCCAACATGGATGCTCTTTCGTCCTCCGTCATTGGGCGTGTGGCTGCTCCACCGCTCGATCGCTTGGGTGCAAGACCTTTGAGCTAGATCAGGGAACGCGGTGTTAGCAAACTTGTCTCCAGAATGTGTCCGTCAGATTGACGCGGAGAGATTGTGTCGGTCAGATTGACAGGGAGGGGGGGAGAAAACATAGAAAGAATGGCAAAACTGACCCTTGCTTTCATGTCAAAATTCTGCGTCTCGAGAAGGGCGACACGGATTTTGTAGTGTTCGAGCCGTGTCTGTAGTGGGAGTCGTTGAAATTGACCACGGCTCATCTTCAGAGCATATTGGTTGAGAAATCTCTCCGTCTGTGGTTCCACCGTTGGACTCTTGCCGGCGTTGATGGCTTCGAGGTCCGGCAGGATCGCGATGAATGTCATGCTGCGTCGTGTAAGCGATATCATCGAGAACACGAGTCGTCGTGTTCGCCTCGAACTACTGACCCGACGGCCTGTGTGGGAATAAGGGGTTCCAACTCACCTCCAGTCTCGTGCCGGCGCCGAATCGCAGTCTGCCAGAGGCTTCATCACTCTGGCGACATTGTCAACCACTGAAATGAGGGTGCCGAGGACGTCGTCCTCCGAAGTGGACGCCATTTGCCCGTCCGACATCGCAGCTGTTTCGGGCTGGAGAGTAGACGAAAGGAAAAGGAAAGGGAAGGTGAGTGAGAAATTGCAAGAGTTGGGCTGTTTGCTCTCCAGTGAAGGGTTACCAGGCCAGGCAGCCCCGTGCTTCGTGCTTCGTTCCTGTATCTATCCGGCACTTATGCAGAAGCGCGGAATTGGCAGTCTTTGTTCTCAATTCCAGAACAAGGTCATCTTTCGGCATCACCTTCATGTCCCTCGTTGCAATTGCCTACAAACACACGGACGTGTAGGTTTTGCCTCACAATCGACTGCTCTCGCGGAATCTAGTTGGCACATGTCGAAATGTACCAGCTGTTTCTGTTTGTCCGAAAGAAGGCGCCTGCTTCCTCTTTCTGCGTCATGCCACGCAATCACAATGTGCCCGCAAAGCAGAGGCCGAACGAGCTGGGTGATGAGGATCGGAGGTCTGATCCAGCTGCCTGATGCGTATCCCCGTCTGGCTTGATCAACCTTTGCTCGCGGTAAGGGATGAACTATGCTGTCCACACGCCTCAAGGTCTCTCCCATCGTGATTTACGCGTCGATGATCCAGCCTCGCTACGACTCCGCGCTCTCGTGGTGGCATTCGTCCGTTCGCTGGACGGCACCTCTGCGGTTAGTTTTATTGGTTGCACGACTTACTCACTACGAGGACCTGTATAAAGTGCGGTCGTGACCTTCTCCTTGCCAGTCCTCGTCGTTTTCTGTCTTCTCTACAGTGGCGGTGTGCCGGCGGCGCCTGGTGTAGTCCGTGGTGCAGTTGCAGTGGGCTGGGTCAATTCTACTTTGTAGAAAGCAGTACTCCGTACTGCAAGCTCTACCGTAAGTCTCAGCATACCATGCGTAGAACTTAGAACAAGCAAATCTTGGCCCGCAAACTAGCCGAGGCGAGGCGAGGCGAGGAAAGAGGAAAAGGGGAGCTTCGAGCATACATGTAGCGACATCATACGGTGCGTACGGTATGCATGCTTGCACGGGGTTCTGCTAAACTTCAGTATTGCTGGCGGCTGCGTGCTCTCGTTGTCGAGTAGACTCAGCAGTAAGTCTCAGCGTACCGGGTCCCCAAACGCACGACCTGCTGGCTAGTATGCTGTGACCTCGAACTTTCCTGGACATCTGGGTGATACCTACACTTATCATTGCTCGTGTGTACTCCTAGCCCAAAAGCACGACCAGCCTCACCAGCGCTGCTCTCATCACAGTCAATTTCCAAATTGCAGAATCCACCGCCTCGGGATCGAAATCACGGGCCATGAGCATTGGACATTCTGACAGCAGGGATGTTTATTGAAACCAGTGCGACCTTGTGACCGTACTCGAACGCGATGGGGCCGGGCTTTGGCGAAGCGTGCGACTTGAGCGTGCTGCGACATGGCCTCAAGCACAGATGCCAGTAGACCAGCCCTTCACACAACGCAAGTCATTGCTTGGCGGCAGTAAGCTTTGCTGAGCAGTAGTGCGAGAAGCAATATCCCAAAACCACGTCTGGCCACAGCCCCATCTCGATGCAGCAACTACTGGTATTTTCACCAGCCAATCTCCCGAGCTCGTTGCGGCGCAGCCTTTCACGACTGATTCTGCGCCTCCCTCGCGCTGGCAATACCGTTCGTGACCGTCTCAAATGGCACGTTGAAAGCCGCCAGCACCGAGTCGTGATGTATTGGCAGGCTCTTCTGATCCATCCGAGCAAGACCTGTACCAAGATGAAGGATTTCTCATCCTCGCTGTGCTTGAATAGCCCGATCACAGAACAAGGCTTCAATCCAGTTCCAAGTGCATGATCTCGGATCAGGCACCACCTCACTTCGCCACGCTCTCCTCCTTCTTCGCCCTTGTCTTAAAGTCCCTCGGGCTCTCCAACGGCTCCGACTTGACGCCCAACAACTTGCCAACCACCGTCGGACCTCTCCACATGCCCGCCCGCTTCTGCTTCGCCCTCGCTTCCGCACCCCGATAAAGCTCCTCCTTCCCAGCATACTCCGCGCCCGTCTTCGCTTCGTAGACCGTCGCCCAACCAGCCTTGATCATCTCCAGCCCCACGTCCCTCCTCCATAACCGCCACACGTGCACCGTGCCGACGACACGGCCGTACTGGTCCTTGGACAGCGGAAGGATGCGAACGCGGCGATGTAGGATGTACTGCGTCAGCCAGTCCAGAGCATCCTGTCCAAACGGCTGTCCTGGGCGTCCGAAATGTGGGAGCTCCGGAGCATCGATGCCCGCGATGCGGATGTGCAGTGTCTCGTCTTTCAAGTCTCCGCTCTTGGTGGGAACTTGCCTACTCCAGCCCCAGCCTGCCAGTCTGCCAAGTGGAGTGTGATAGAAGCGGAAATTGTCTCCATCGCCCACGCGCGTGACGTATCCGAAGAGGGACTTCTTCCGAAGCTGGTGCGGCTTCAGATACTCGACATTCCGGATCCGGCGGAGGTAGAGCTTGTAGGATTTCGTGCCGCCGACGACTATGGTTGCAGTGGCTATACACCAGGCGATCGTGTTCAGCTTCCCTCCAATTCCTCCTCCTCCTCCTCCTCCTCCTCCTCCGCCTCCTGCTGCTGAGCTGCTACCATTCTTCTCACCGCTGCTGCTTGTCGATGTCAAACCGCCGAAGATGCTCCTGCTGCTGTTCTCCTCCTGGACATTACTGAATCTAGGCCGCGGGGCATCACCATTATCAGGCTGTCCAGCTGTCTTCCATGGCCGCTGCCACTCGCTCCAGAACCAGCCCATACCACCGCGAAGCACGGTCGAGCGTTGTTCCTAGAACGTGTCGCAAGGGTGCAGCTTCAGCCGAGGCAGATCTGTGCAGCCAATGATGAAAGAAGACCGCTAGCTGATGTACATTCTTGGCGACAAGTAGAAAGAATCTAAAGTAGAAGGAATCTGAAGTAGAAGGAATCTGAAGTAGAAGGAATCTAAAGTAGTTCTAGGCCGACTGAGTATTTCACTTTCTTTCCATCGATGGACATTCACGAGTCTCCGCACTGCTTGCCTGTGTCTTTACATGACTAATTTGGAAACAATTCCTCTACTGATTGCAATCTGAAATTATGGACAATCGCTTTTCTTCTCACGATCCACCTTGCTGTGCCACACATTACTAGTTGGGAGGAATTCTCTGTTCATTGCAAGTTAACGACAAAATCGACAGTACATGCACTTCCCCATCCCAGCATTCTCACAAAATACACATGAACGCCAGTCGGGGATGGTATTATCTGTCGCGAGGATGCAGCGTCAGCCCTGTACAGCCAATAGACAGAGTTGAGCGCTAGTTCATGTCAGTTCTTGGCGACAAGCAGAATAGATCTAGAGTAGTTTCGAAGGTGTAACATAGGGCTAACGCGACTGCTTGCATGTGTCACAAATTACTGTGAAAATATAAACACAACGGCATATGAACTCCATCTCAGCACTCTCCGCAGAAAAAAACGCCGGACCGGGTATATCATCATCTGTCCTGTTCTCCTCTCCCACCCATGCCGCTCTATCCCACAACTTCCAACCTCCTCACCACCTCCTGATGTCACAAGACCAGCTCCCGCAAACTACTCAATGCAACCTTCATCTGCGGGCTAGGACTTCTCCCGCCGAGGAGTATCCTCTCTTCCTCCTCCAGCCCTCTCTCGTGCATAATCTCCAACACACTCTTTCCATCTTCTCCCCTCGCTGACAAGTCTGGGTGGCCTTCTTTGGCAAGGAGCTGGAGGATTTGCGTGTCGCCGTTGTCGACCGCTTGCAGCACGGCGTTCCAGCCGCGGTACATGAGGTTGATATCGCTGCCTTTTTGGATCAAATAGCGGATGTAGGACATGTCGTCTTCGCGATGTCGGCGGATCTGGAATCAAGTCAGTATGGTTTTACAGGATGGGTAGGGGGAGAAATACAGCTTTGATGATGGGTAGGTGCTCTCCCGGTGCGTTGACGTCTGCACCGGCTTCGTCAACCAGGTACCGGAAAATGTCCTTTCGGTTCTCGCGGATTGATGTCGTAAGAGGGCTGAAGACTCCTCCATTCTTCTCTTCAACATCTACCCCTTTGGCGATGAGCAGTTTCACGCTTTCAAGCTGATCTGCTACAACCGCCATCTCCAGGACGCCCTTGATAATTTTCGGTGTGGGGATGAATGGGAGCAGCTTTGCAAGAATCTGAGGATGCTTGACGGCGAGCGAGATGGGCCAGTCTTGTCCGCGAACAGCAGGATCGGCTCCATGGTTGAGGAGGAAGTCGATGAGGTCCATCTTGTTCTCACGAATCGCAGTGGTGAGTGCTGTGTGGCCAGTGGCACTTCTCGCGTTGATGTCGACTTTGTGGTCGATGAGGAAGACGAGAGCGTCTTGGTCGTCGTGGGCTACGGCGTGCTCGATGATGCCTTTGGGCTTGTTGAGGTCGGCGCCTGCTTGGAGTAGTGTAGGCAGGATGTGCGTTCGGTGATATGTCACACATTTGTAGATTGGGTGCTCGAGAGCGGGCAGATTGGGGTCAGCGCCCGCTTGGAGGAGTCTCTCCACCAAATCCTGGTGGTTGTCGCGGATAGCCGAGCAGAGAGGAGTATAGATGCCATCCTTTTTCGCGTTCACATCCGCGCCGTACTTTAACAGAATGTCAATCGCCTTGCGGGAGTTGATTGATGTGGCCAGCTCTAGAACACCAGGAGCTCGTCGCAGATCTGCTTTGTGCTCGAGGAGAATCTGCAGTATGTGCGGTTGGTGCACAGCTGGCCAAAGGACAATCTTTGGTCCAGGCATGTTGGGGTCGGCCTTGTGTTCGAGCAGATACGTGACCAGATCATGTCGCTCGGCAGTAATGGCTTTGAAGAGAGGTGTCTCGCCGCGCTCGTTCTTGACATTCGGGTCTGCATCGTATGCCAGCATCAACTCCACCAGACTGGCAGGTGTGTGCTTGTTCATGGCTTGCGTGAATGCAGTCTCACCATTTCCCATTTGCTGGTTTGGATCCGCGCCTCCTTGTTGGAGGAAGAGCTGGGCGAAATGTGCCTTGCTGTTTGTCAGGGATACTGCAAAAGGACTCTCGCCATACGGACCAGTCGAGATGTTGGGGTCGCCGCCGTACTTGACGAGCAGCTGAGCGGCTTCAAAAAAGGACGAGCCGGTGGCGGTGTAGAGCGGCGTTGAGCCGTCCTTGTCTTTTGCATTGGCGTCCGCTCCGTAGAGCAGGAACAGTCTCACGCTCGGGAGATCATGTGTAATCACTGCTTCTTTGAAAAGCGTCGCCTCTGGGTTGACACCACTATCAAGCAGGTGCTCAACCATCTTGGTATCCTTCTGCTGCATGGCAGTTGCTAGAGCTAGTCTGGCCGACTCTGGCGTGCCTCCAATGCTTCTCTTCGACGGTGCTCGACGGTGCACTTGCGCTGGGTCGAGCTGAATCCGGATCGCGTTCTTTGAGATTCTGTCGTGGTACTGGGTGAGATTCTCTTGCTCATTGAACATGGACATGATTGATGTAATGTCTGAGCCGTTGTCGCCTGGTTGCATCATGATCGAGCTGCGGTCGCTCATTGGTGACAGTGGCGAAGATGCAGTTGTAGTCTTGCCCGACTCCCCACTTCCTCGCATGTGCATATCGCCTCGCATGTCCGGGTATCGTGGCTGTGTTCGCTCTTCGGGGGTGTGTCCAGGTGTGCTGCGTTTTGGAGCGCTCTGCAGTGAAGACTCACGCGTAGCAAAGGTCAATGGAGCCGGTGTTGGTGGCAGTGCCCGGTGGTCGGGAGACAAGCTTGCATACGCATCTTTCGAGCCAGCGGCATGTCCTAGCGTCGGGTCTGGGAGCTCCAAAATAGCAGCCAGAGCTGTGTATCCAATGGCTGTGGCAGCGTCCACTTTGCTGTTCCCAAGTATCGACGAAAACATCAATGTGCTGATGCTGAGCTCCGACTTGCATTGGCTGAGAGAGAGACGTAGTTTCTCAATCTCCGAGTCTGCAAACATCATCCGAAAGCCTCGTCCAAACTTGCCAAAGCTCTGCTTCTTTTCATTGGAGAGAAACTTGTTGACCACTTGGTCAAGCACAATAAAGGCATTCTTCGTCAGCAAGAACTTTTGCTGCAGCTGCGATGTAACGTCGGGTTGGAATTTCGCTGTCGACTTGGATAGGCCGGCTTTGGCTGGGAACAATGCTCGAGAGGTTTCCAAAAACTCAACGGCCAGCTCTCTGAAGCCGTGAGGAGCTTCCTTGACGATTGATAGGTACTCCAAAATGTGCACTGCAATGCCATTGCCAATGGCTATGACACCAGTGCACTGATCGAGCAGGGTCTCCTTCTTGGTGGGCGCCATCTTTGGTAAGAGCTTGATAAAGTGACGTTGAATCGATCAACACATTCGCGCTGATCGAATGAAGAGGAACGAGATGCAGCGATCGCGAGCAGGAGGGAGGAAAGCAAATCGGAGACCAGGAGTTGCATCCATTATCAACGCCTGCAATCTGATTGTGGAACAATGAGCATGTCAGCTTGCCACTGTGCTTGGAGCACCATGACAAGGCCCAGAGCTCCGGAGACCAATCCGTTTGGGATAGTAGCGACTCGAATTGCTAGTGGCGCATTCTAGCTGCTGGCCATGAGTCGTAAGGCGTGGTCCCTTTGTGCCTAGTCTTTGTCTCGACCGCAGCCTACTCCGAGTCCTCGCGTGTCAATTGTAAGCTGTACTGCCATGTGGGAATTGTTTACGGTAGTGTGGAAGCCAAGGGAAAAGTTAGATGTTGTTGATGTGAGATCCGAGATTGGGTGATGTTTGGCTGCCAAGCACGACGATCGACGACTCGCATGGTTGCAGTCACACATCTTGTGGAGTGCCCCAGTCGCAATTATCAAAGGGTATCGGTTTGCCGACCCGAGCTGCAACGGCTGCCTCGGCTGCATCGACTGCACGAGCAAAGCACTTCATCACGCAAAACGATTGGCGAGAAAAAGCGAGTCGCCCTCGGGGACAGAGATGGCGCGGCGGCGGCAGCGGCAGTGGCGCAAACAAACTGTACACCTTGATAGCCTCTTTGAGCTGTGCGGCAAGTTTTGGAGAGTCAGAACCCGCATCAGCTGATGAAGCAGCAACCAGGTTGTATCGTGTACATACCGAACCGGCGGCGAACCGGCGGCGAACCGGCGGCGAAGCCCCTGCACGGGGCGTCCGTCAGTCACAGCACTTGCATCTGCGGCGTTTCGGCACCGCACGCCCTTGTGATTAATCTCTATAATACCCCCCCAGATAGATCGTGGGACGGTATGTATTTGTCGCCGCGCCGCAGAACCGACAACGGCTGTGTGCGAATTTGCGGACGAACAAATTATTATTTCCAAGCGCCACAGATTGTGCCTGGGCAGGACGTCTCACCGTTTCATCGAGTCTGCGCAATGCGTAATTTGTATTCCCCATCTTCACGACTCACTTCCCTGATGCAGCGCTCCCCCACCTACAACTTGCCAAAGATCAACTACGACGGAGTAGTGATCGTGGTCTGCTCAGCTGACGGCCCTCCAACAGGCCCGCCGTTCATGCCACTGAAGTTCCCCGACCTAGCTCCACCGCTGTAAACGCCCGTTGCCGCCGCTGTGGGCATTATGTTCGTCACATACAGCGAGTCGTAGTCTAGGGTGAATTCGCGACGTTCTCGGCGCCAGTCCTTCTCGTCGAAGAAGATGTAGATGCCGCGCTCGCTCCGCTCGTTGATGCGAATCGGCTCTTGACCAATGGGCGCGCCATTGGTGTGATCGACGAGAACTGGGGCGGTGACGGCATTCGCTTCCCGCGTGTCCTTTTGCAGCCACTTCCTGAGCACTTTGTGCCAGCGCCAGTCGCGTTGATTCAACTGCGTCGCCGCCATTTCCTGCATAATGTCCCGAGGCATTTGGTAGAATATGCAAAACAGGGTTTCTAAAATCGTTAGTGGTGCTTTAATGTTTCCATACTGCTACTTACCATCGCTGAACGCTGGCATGCGGGATGCCACCTCGGGGACGTTGTTGACTGTGTATGCGGGTGGCACGTGAAAGGATGGTACGGTGTAGTGATCTCGAAAGTCGTAGGACGAGTCGGACGGCGTTCGCGTGCCGAAGACAGAGAATATCGGGTAAAGAGGTTCCGGATTGTTGAGATCCAGCCCAAAGTCATGCGTTTCCTGGCCCATCAGCATGGCAGTATTTCGTGTCCACACTGGTAACGTCTCATCCATTGGCTGGTTCGACTCAATCGCCCTTCTTGCCTCGAGTTGCGCCATAAGCCCGGGCATGCCATACTTCTCTTCCTCGGTAAGATCTGCCCACCGCTTGACGTTGGACGCGTGCTGCAGCGGCTGGCCCTCAAAGGCGTGCTGCGTCGTCGGGCCAGGCGCGGACTGCGGTGTGGGTTCGCCACTGCCAATAGGCGCCTGTTGGCTCGATCCGGACGCCTGGCGCATAGACAGCTGTGATTGTTGACCATTGGTCTGTGGTATTGATTCGCTCGGCGAGCCGAGGACGCTGCTCCCCAAGCCATTCTGTCGAGGCGCCTCGCCATTGGCAGACAGCTGATCACTCTGCGAGGCAAAGTCGTTCCGACTGGCACTCCCCCGATCTGTCGACTGCTGTTGCGAGCGCTGTGATTCGTAGTGCTCTACGGAAACCTGCGAGGGCGCCGTGGATGGAGCTCGCTGCTGTATCGGCGGCTGAGTGGATGATGATTGCGGCGGTTGTGCTTGTCGCACGGCGTTGCTGTTCCAGCTGTTGGCATTGTAGTTGGACCGCCCAGGCCCCGCGAGAGTGGGAAAGTCACTGCCGCTGTCAGTACAAGCGCCTCTTTCTCGCTGTGATCCGCGGACAATTCATCGCGGGGAGAGCTCACTTCATGTCAATCTGTGTCTGGCCACCTCCGCCCATGATCTGTGCAAAGCCGGACAGCTGTCCCGGCCGCGCCAGACCAGGCGCACCAAAACCATTTCCTGATGCCGGCGCGCCAAACGCCCAGCCAGCTCCTGCATTGCCATTGCCCAGTCCAGTCTTTTGCGTATTCTGGAGCCGCGAGTTCTGGCGCGAGGCGGGTTGCGCGCCGAACGAGGCCATGTTCATGTTGCGCATTTGCGCTTGGCTGCCTAAGTCATCGACACCATCGTCAGTCACCTCCTCGCTGTCTTGATAGTAGTTGGCTGCCAGTTGCACGCGCGGTTGCTGCTGTCTCTTGCTGCGCACGCGGGTGCGCTGTCGGGAATCGGTCATGGCGTCGTCGGTCGTGTCGGCGGCGGGTTCGTGTCTTTCGGAATGGTCCTCGAGATAGGGTCCGGTGATGTTGATATGATCGCACGCGCTGAAGGAGCATGTGAAGATTACGTACCGCTACGGGCGTTCATCGTATGGGCGACTGGTCTGCTTCCTGCTTCTGCTCCTGCTCCTGCTGCTGCTGTCGCTGCTTCACTGATCTGCCACCTTCACTCTCCGCTCCGATCCTCGGCAAGGCCTTTATGCGACTCGTCGTCGTCGTCGTCGTCGTCGGGACGTGTATGCGCTGTTCCGTGGGATTTTTCCAGTGAGTATGTCGTGAGAAACAATGAGTGACAGTTGTTCTCCAATGCGGTGGTGTCAAAGTGAGCTTGGTCGAAACATCAGAATAGAGTTTGAAACAAGAGTGGCAGCAGCGATCCACGACTCAACAACATCTCTTCCATTTTTACGCACACATTTCATGTAGACTACCAGATCTCATCGAGCTCCTCATAAACAACCGACCTCTTGACTCTTCCTACCACGGGACATCTCACTCGGGTGCGGCCGCACATGCAGCGCAGGCGGGAAGGTTCACCGTACCAACCACCTCCGATGACGATACTGATCGTGTGACACTGTAGAGCTGCGGTAGAGCTACATAATTGTGCTTGGCTCGAAGTATACATCCAGCGGTAGGCCTCGGGAAACACTCACCGACTGCATCTCTTCCAACTCCTCGTACGCCGACAATCGCATCACCCGCAATCATGGATCACTTGTCAATACCACAGCATACAAACCTAGTAGCACATCTCCATCCTGCCTCTGCGGCCGAACGACAGTCCAGAGCGTCTTCCGCCACCAGAAATTTTCTCAGGCAGCGGAGTCGGAGTGCCACGCGCTCGAGATCTAGCATTCGGAGTACGATGCTGGAAGTTGCTGGACATCAGTCCCAGCCCATTCCTCACCCATCAAAATCTCCAGTGTTGAGCACACTCTGGCTTCTGGCTTCACTAGTCTTCTTTGCTGCGATAATGGTACTGTCAGCTAACTGCCAGCATGAGTACATGAGCTAACACTTACTAGCAGAGGGCATTTCAACAAGACATGCTTCCGAGCCTGCCTTGGTTTCTAAACTCAAAGCGAACGTACAAGTTCAGCGAACGTCCGCGACTAGTCGTCGATATGTCGGAGACAGATTGGACGCTGCGGGCTCAGCGTGCAATGGTATTTTGCTTGCTGGGCATTGTAGCGCTGTCTCTCGAACGTCTTTCCGAAGTGGGATGTTCTTCGTTGATGTGGAGGTCGCGCAAGCTTTTATAGCTATGGATTCCTTCGAAACACGTCTTATGCCCATATCAATTGTCCAAGGGCCAGCCTGGTCCCAGATCCACTATCGAACGATGCGTGCCCTGAGAATACCTGTGGAGTCCATCTCGCCAATCAGTTCACCTCACCATCACCATTCCCTCAATCATCTTTCTTCCCATCCTTTGCCCAACTAGCCTGAATATTCGAGCACACAGCCACATAATCATTCCACTTCTGCTCATTCTCCACCACGCCCTCCCCTGTCCAGAACATGGTCCAATTGCTATCTGGGATCTGCCAGCTCCCCGCCGCGCGCTCAAAGTACCATTTATTGACTGGGTTATCTTTCCTACTGCGCCAACAGACCCCGAGCGGGAAGCAGCTGCGAACCATAGCTTGGAAGACTATATCCGCTACGCCAGAAGAGCCTTGTGAGGTTTGGAGAACGGCAAATTTGTCGAGGTAGGGAACGAGGCGGCGTGCGTCGTTGATACCAGGGGGCATTTCCCACGTTAGGACCGCGCCGCCTTCGTATTGCCCTGCGACGATTACACCTGCAATGTGGCTGTTGACGCGCTGGAGGTAGTGTCCGACGTCGAGTTTGCGGCGGAAACTATCTTCGATTAGATGCACGAGGCGCGGGAGGTCGATGCGAGGGTCTTTTTCGAGCTTGAGGGGTGTTCTGCCTGCTGACGGTTTGTGCCAACCGGAAAGGCGATCCGGGGCCGGGATGACGGTGAGGGGCATACCCTTTCTAAGGACTGTGCTGGCTTCCGTAAGAGGGGCGGTGTCGGAGTCTGCGTCGAGGGGCGCCAGTCGGGCTGCGGGAAGGGAAGAGGAGATGACGGGTTTATTGGTGAGGAGGTTATGGATGAGTGGATTCTTTTGCCGTCGTGTGCCTGCGCCCAGAGGAGGGAGGGCAGCCTTTGCAGCTTCCGAAGAGCTGGCGGCTTCTTTTGGAGATACAATCAGCCCAGAGGAGGAGGATGGGAGTAGATGCAGACACCGGCGAACTAGCTCCAGATTGTCGCGGTGCTGGTCGTAGAAAGCCGGTCCTCGTGGGTGGCTGTCATCATCGCGAGCTGCTTCAGCGTACTCGGCAAGTTCGCCTTCCACCAAGTCGTACTCTTGCTCGAGATTGATGAAGACGTGCGCTCCATGCCCTCGGTGCTTACTCGGGATTCCTCCCACAGCATCAAGGACGACAATCCGGTCCAACGAAACCTCGTCTGGGCTGTGAGCAACTTCCGGGCCGTCAGTCTTGTCTTTGCCGATAAGATGCTTCGTCAGTGCAGCCATAATGTCCGCTGCTGCAACTTGCACGAGCTGGCCCGCAGCTGTGTAAGCTAGAGACGACACGATGGGCACCATGCCTCGTCGCAGTGGGTCAAGGATGAGATTCGGCATAGTCACCTGCAGCTCAGAAGTGTCGATGCCATGCTCCCAGTGGTCCTCGAACATTTCCAGTGCATTGGGAACTGAACGAGCACCTTCGGGATTGTGCCGGTCTATGGCATCGCACAGGCGATCGGCTTGTTGTGCAAAGACTCGCCGTAGCGTCTTCACATCGGCAAGTTGATTTGCGTGTTCTTCTGCTTGGACGTTACTCGTGTTGATGTCCAGGACGACAATCATGGCCATGTCGAGCTTGACAAGCTGCGCAATGGTCCTCGCCAGGCCGTCCAGAGTGACTTCATCGATGGCCTCTGGTGCCTTGAGACATGTCAATGCAACATGAAGTTCTTCTTTGGTCTCTGCGTTTTGCTGTTCTCGCAGAACATCTTGAGGCGAAAACTGAGGGCTGTTTGCAATTGCTCGGGCTGGAGTGTAGAGACCACCAAGATTCACGCCATTGTGATCTGCCCGTTCCTGGTTCTTGTGGAGCAACACATGAGTCTCTTCTTGCTGAGCGGATATGCTAGGGCCTAGGTATGCTGTCGTCCTGGCAGACTGCTTGAAGCGTGCCAGATACTGCTTGGCATCTCTCCGAGTAGCACTTGCATTGAGTACGTTGACGAGAAGCTCTCGTTGTTTGGCATTGTCTTCCGACCTTGCGGCATGCTTGCCGTTGAGAGTCGGAGGGTGCGGCGGAGGAGCGGAACTGGAGTAGACACGGCGGGCCGCCAGCTTCTTAAGGCCGCCGAAGGCGGTTACCTTTGAATATCCCGACATAGAGGTAGTCATTTTCCATGCCAACAAAGCAGCGGTGAAGATTGGACACACAGTCGTCGCCGGTGCAACGAGGGACAAGGACCGATCCGAAATGGCCCTTTCACCAGCGTTCACGAGCTCGACGAGGCATTATCGTCGCAGTAGGCGGGGAGGGATGGCGGTGACAGGCGAAAGCATGAGCAGTGAATCTAATCTGATCGTGCTCATTCTGATCTTGGCAAGGCTTGGCTTCGAGCAAGAAACAATTCGTTAATCGCTCTTCCGGCCGAGCGACGGCGAGACTTGCGCGTGACGTTCGCAAGTAGCCTCACTCTCAATTTCTAGACAAAATCATATTCCCAACAAACGACATCAGCTTCTCATATAGTAGTAAATCCGGTCAAACGAAGGTCTACCGCCATTCCACAAGTTTTTCACATGAACCCTAACGCGATCACATAGCTACAGGCAAATGTCCGTAATGAGCCTCACCACAAGCATGTCTGAAGAGTGATATGCCATCATGTTGCAGAAGGCAGGTCGCACCACGAGATCTTCTTTGATCGACAGTGAAATCAAACTGGTCCGCAAGTCGAAATGAAGTCGGTGGTTTCACATCGACTGTGCAAGGTAACTCATACATTGCATACACATCCACCCGCTACAACTGCACCTACGACTGTGTAGGCATGTTGACCGTCGCCCGCGTGCTAATCGCATCCTCGCTCCTCCACAAACTCGTCACCGTCTTCTGCTGCGTGTAAAAGTTCAAACCGGGCTTGCCATAGAACGTGTTCGCGCCGCCGCCTGCAACCGACTTCTTGTTGCCCGTGAAGCTGAACATGGGCAACGGGACGGGGATGGGCACGTTGATACCGACTTGGCCGGCTTCAATTTCTTTCTGGAATTTCCCGGCGGTGGCGCCCGAGTTTGTGAAGATGGCGGTGCCGTTGCCGTACTCGTTTTCGTTGATGAGCTTGATGGCGTCGTCGAGGGTGGGTACGTTGAGGCAGACGAGGACAGGGCCGAAAATTTCTTCTTTGTAGCATTGCATGTCTTTGGTCACGTTGGCGATGATGGTGGGGCCGACCTGGGTGAATTAGTACATGTAAAGGGGTGGGGAGGACAATATATGCTTACCCAGTTGCCGTTGGCGTATTTGCTGTCTGCAGGCTTCTGACCACGTCCGTCGAGGACGATGGTGGCACCCTCCCTCTCGGCAGACGCAATCAGGCTCTCGATCCTCTCCTTGGCCTGTGGAGAAATGACAGGGCCGAGATCTGCGCCCTTTTCGAAGCCGCCGTTCATGCTGAGGCCCTTTGCACGCTCGGCAATCTCAGGTGCCCAGTCCTTGGTCTCGCCGACGAAGACGAGCGTGGACAAGGCCATGCATCTCTGGCCGGCAGCACCAAACGCAGCACCCGCGATAGCGTTGAGGGTGGCGTTCTTGTTGCAGTCGGGCAGCACGGCGGCGTGGTTCTTGGCGCCCAAGTTGGCCTGGACACGCTTGCCTTGTGCGCTGCCGCGGCTGTAGATGTATTCGCCCGCCTTGTTGGAGCCCACAAAGGAGATGGCCTTGATGCGGGGCTCATCGATGATGAAGTCGACGGTGCGTGCTGCGCCGTGGATAATGTTGATGACTCCCGGGGGGAATCCAGCCTTCTCTGCAAGCTCGGCGAGAATCATCGTGGCACCCGGATCGCGCTCGGAAGGCTTGATGATGACGGTGTTGCCGGAAACTGCGGCAATGGGGATGGTCCACAGCGGGATCATGGCGGGGAAGTTGAAGGGGCAGATGGCGGCGACAATGCCCAGGGGCTCACGGTACGACCGCGTCTCCATGTCCTTGGCCACTTCCAGTACCTCGCCGGTGATTTGGGTGGTGATGCCGCATGCATTCTCGGCGACCTGCAGACCACGCAGGACATCACCCCTGGCGTCTGCAAACGTCTTGCCCTGCTCGAGCGTGATGCTGGCGGCCAGACGGTCCCAGTGCTCGCGGATCAGGGCCACGTACTTGAACATGATGGTCTGGCGGGCCAGCACGCTCGTCGCCTTCCACGCGGCAAAGGCCTTCTCGGCGCTGTCGACGGCGGCCTTGAGTTCGGCATCGGTGGACTGGGGCACGCGGGTGACGAGGTTGTTGGTGGAGGGGTCGTGCAGGTCGATCCACTGGGTAGCCTGCGACTCGACAAACTTGTTGTCGATGAAGTTGTGCGTGTTCAGCGGCTGCTGGACGGGGTCGTGGGTGGTCGGGTAGCTGGTGGCCGTTGTCGCCGCGGACGTGGTGCCCTGCAAGTGGCGCGTCGTGGCGTGCAGTCGGCGCACTGCCTGCTGCTGCTGGCCGGTGGCGGTGTTGTTGTGAGGAGGCATTCTGCTGAAGCGCGCGGCGACGGGAGCAGCTGGGCGCAGTGTCAGGCTCTGCAGGAGCTTTCCCTTGCTCACAATGCGGCGCGTGGACATGATGGCGGCCGGCAGAGGAGGAGAAGAGCCAGAGGATGGACAAGCTCGAGGTCTTCTAGTCAAAGAGACGACGGCTGGATGGGTCTACGGAAAGTATAGATCTACACAGACATTGGTGAAATGTGATGGAACTAATAGAGCATGTAGAGAGGTAAAATCCCCTCAGCTGTCTGCCCTCGGCTTAAATTGACCGGCATCGGCAGCCAGTCGATGCCACTCCTCCACGCTTCAGTTCTTCCTTGGTACGGATCCGATGCACTGGACATTTCTCACCGACAGTAGTACTAGTCGCAGCGCCGGCCAGCAGCAACGCGAAGTCTCGCCATGAAATAGGCGGTCATTGTAGCCATTGTCTAGGCGATTGTCACCGGGCCGGGTGAGGATGCACAGCCGTGATCGGGATACTGTGGAAGAAGGCCTTGGACAAGCAATCATAACAACAACAAGGTCATGTGTTTGGCTGCCATCGTCAGGCTGATTGGGCTGTACATAGGGCGCTCAGCATATCAGTAGAAACATTGGGAGTCAAGAGGGCTCAGCTGCAGCTGATTTACACATGTCGAGCTGGCGGTTGGCTGACTGATCCTTCTCTTGAGTGGTAAATGTTGTGTCACGCATCTCAGACGTCTACCCTCCGTGGTTGAATGGTGCACAAACGCACATTATCGGGGAGGCAAACGCTCTGTCCTGTGTGATGTACGGGGTACGCGCTGTGCAGTACAATCAATAATGAATGCCAAGAATACATGTGAAAAGCTTGGCGCGTCGCCCTTGTTTACTTCCCGATAAACAACACTCTCTGCATGACAAACATGCCCGCTTAACGACTTCACGACACACGACTGACGACGCACGTCTGGACGGACGATAGCCCGCCACGATGCGCATCACCGAGCTGGTGATTGATGGCTTCAAGTCGTATGCCGTGCGCACCAAAATCACCGACTGGGACCCGACCTTCAACGCCATCACGGGCCTCAATGGATCCGGCAAGTCGAACATCCTCGACGCCATCTGCTTCTGCCTGGGAATCGGCAAGTTTGAGCTGTTGCGCGCGACCGGCGGCGCCCATGATCTCATCTACAAACGAGGCCAGGCCGGTGTCACCAAGGCGTCCGTCACGATCACCTTTGACAACAGCGACAAGGCCAAGTCACCCATTGGCTTCGAGCAGCATGCCACTATCAGTGTCACCCGCCAGATTACGCTGAGCGGCCCCAGCAAATACCTCATCAATGGCATCCGCGCGCAGCAGCAGACGGTGCAGAACCTCTTCCAGAGCGTGCAGCTGAACATCAACAACCCCAACTTTCTAATCATGCAGGGCAAAATCACCAAAGTGCTCAACATGAAGAGCACCGAGATCTTGGGCATGGTCGAAGAGGCTGCCGGAACGCGCATGTTTGAGGATCGCCGGGAAAAGGCGCTGAAGACTCTGGCCAAGAAACAGACCAAGGTGGAGGAGCTGGAAGGTCTGCTCAAGGAAGAGATCGAGCCGAAGCTGGATAGGCTGCGCAATGAGAAGCGTGCCTTTTTGGAGTTCCAGAGCACTCAAAACGATCTCGAGCGGTTGACGAAGCTCGTCATTGCTCATGACTACATCAAGAGCAAGCAAAAGATGGAGCAGAGCGCGCAGGATCTGGCCCAGAAGAAACAGCGCGCGGCCGAGCTGGAGGGCAGCGCGCAAAGGCTACAGCGGGAAATTGGTGTGCTGGAAGAGGACAAGGAGAAGGTGCGAGCAGCGCGTGATAAGGAGCTGCGCAAAGGCGGCAAATTCGCAAAACTGGAAGAGGCCGTCAAGCAGCACTCGATCAGTCTGGAGCGCTTGGAGACGAAGCTCGAGCTGAAGAAGTCGTCCATGGCAGAAGAGCAGGAACGCTGGCTGAAGGTGCAGGCGACCGTGAAGGACCTGGCCGAACAGCTGAAGCATAGGACCGAAGCACATCAAAAGCTACAGCAACGCTACGAGACTGCGAACAAACAGCTCGCCGAGCAAAAGGCCGAGGTCGACCAGAAGGAGGAACTGCTCCAGACGCTACAGACGGGTATCTCGTCCAACGCAGGATCGGACGGTGGATATGCTGGACAGCTCTCTACAGCTCGCGAATGTGCATCAAAAGCAGGGACGGAGATTGAACAGTCCAAGCTCAAGATTGCCCATCTCGAAGCACGCGTCAAAGAGGCCGAGCCGCGGGCGAAGAAGGCTGAAACGGAAAACGCTGGTCTCCTCAAAGATCTGGAATCCCTACGATCGCAAGCGGCAAAGCTGCAAGCACAGCTGGAGAAGCTCGGATACGAGCCTGGAAAGGAAGACGAGCAACAAGCGGAAAAGGCACAGCTGGAAGAACGCATCCGAGCGTTACAGAGCGAAGCCGAAGCGCTGCGGAGACAGGTTGCTGGTCTAGACTTTTCATACGCAGATCCAGTGCCCAACTTTGATCGGAGGCGAGTCAAAGGTCTAGTGGCACAGCTGTTCAGTCTGCCCGAACGCTCCACGGAAGCGAGCACCGCGCTGGAGATCTGTGCAGGAGGACGACTGTACAATGTTGTCGTGGACTCGGCAAAGACATCCTCGGCACTAATTGAGAATGGTAAGCTGAGAAAACGCGTGACCATTGTGCCTCTGGACAAGATTGATGCATCGCGAGCAGATGCCGAGAGGGTCAAGGCTGCGCAGCAACTGTGTCCAGAGAAGGTGCATCTCGCAATCAACCTGATTGGGTATGCTCATGAGGTGGAGAAGGCCATGGAGTATGTCTTTGGCAGTACTCTGGTATGTGCAGATGCCGCAACCGCAAAAAAGGTCACTTTCGACCCATCGGTGCGAATGACGAGTGTGACTGTGGAAGGCGACACATACCATCCTGGTGGCACGCTATCTGGAGGCTCTGCCGCGTCAGGAAGCGGCGTTCTCCTCAAACTGCAAAAGCTGAATGCAATCACGACAGAGCTTGAGTCGGAAGAGGCCAGACTGGCAACTCTCGAGGCGGCAATGGCGAGAGATGCTCAGAAGCTGAAGAGCGCGCGCCAGTCAAAGCAGGAGCTACATCTGAAGCACCACGAGATTCAGCTAGCCGAGACACAGATCGCAAGCAACTCCTCCAGCAACATCATCGCGTCAGTGCAGGAGATGAAGGAAACTATTGCTGCTCTCAAGAAGAACATCCAGGCCGCAGAGGCTCGTCAGACGGAGGCCAATGCACAAGTCAAGGGGATCGAGAAGGATATGAAAGACTTCTCATTAAACAAGGGAGCTAAGCTTGAGGAGCTGCAAGGCGAACTTGACAAGATGAAGAAGGCTTTGACAAAGACACAGGGCTCCATTAAGCCTCTGCAGCAAGAAGTGAGAGATGTCGGGATCGAGGCCGAGCAGATGGGAAGTGATCTTTCGATGGCGCAAGAAGAACTGCATGATACCGAGACGACACTCAAAGGCCAGCAAGAGGAGCTGTCGGCGCACGAGTCTGAGCAGAGACAGATTCGCGACTTGCACGCCGAGGCAGAAGCTGCGCTGAACGACGAGAGAAGAAAACTCAGCTCGTTCGACGACGAAATTGCCGACCTCGATCGCGCCACCAAGCGCAAGACACAACAAATCTCAGACGAGAAGATTGAATCTCAAAAGCTGGGGCATGCGATCGACAACTTTGCAAAGGCGCAGCAATCAGCACAACAGGGAGTAGCCAAGCTCGAGAAAGAGTACGACTGGATATTGGAGGAGCACACGTCCTTTGGTCGCGCCAACACCCCGTACGACTTCAACACCCAAAACATGTCCGAATGTCGCTCGAACCTCAAGAGTGTCACGGAGCGCTTCACAGGCATGAAGAAGAAAATCAACCCTGCCGTAATGGCCACGATTGACAGTGTCGAGAAGAAAGAGCGCGACCTGAAGAACATGATGAGGACAGTCATTCGAGACAAGAGCAAGATTGAAGAGACCATCGTGACTTTGGACGAGTACAAAAAGGAAGCTCTTGTCAAGACCTGGTCAAAGGTGAACCAAGACTTTGGCCTCATCTTTAACGACCTCCTCCCTGGCAACACAGCCAAGCTTGATCCACCCGAAGGCAAGCAGATCAGTGATGGTCTGGAAGTCAAAGTCTGCCTCGGGAAAGTCTGGAAGGAGTCTCTGACAGAGTTGTCTGGAGGTCAACGGTCGCTCATTGCTTTGTCGCTCATTCTGTCACTCCTGCAGTACTCGCCCGCGCCCATGTACATTCTCGACGAGGTGGACGCTGCTCTGGATCTTTCACACACACAAAACATTGGGCGGCTGATCCGGACGAGGTTCAAGGGCAGTCAGTTCATTGTGGTGAGTTTGAAGGACGGCATGTTTGGGAACGCGAATCGGATTTTCCGCACGAGGTTTATGGATGGCACGTCGGTGGTGCAAACGCTCACGCCGGCTGATATGAAGTGATTGATGGATACCCGGGAGACCGTGATGTCGGCGTTGTTGTTTTTCTTGCTTGTTGGACATTTCGTAGTATCTTGTGAGTAGTTTCGATCGAGGACAAGTCCTCCCAGTTTCGCACTGTCCAATATTCTGGCACAGCAATCATCCATGTCTTGATCCCGTCGGCCTTTGCGCAGATCCCGACCTCACATCTAGATTCTGTTCTGCTGTCAGCCATTGTCTCCGGACCGAGACAATTGTGCATCTTCCGATCGACAATAGTACGCATATCGATTGAACATCCACAAGGATTTACGACCTTTGTAACAATTCGTCCATCCATCAACAGCAAGCACCAGCAAGAAAATAGAAGGAGGAATGTCCTCCACAAAACCCCACCGCATCCTGGATCGGACGGCAAGGAGAGCTTGAATATCGGCTCTGTCGTGGCAAAAGCTCTGGTGTCATTCTTGACAGGACTGAAGTCGCGGTCGCGATACGTGATTACCAAAGGAGGCATCACACCCTCGGACATGGCTGCCAAAGGTCTTCGCATGACCATTGCCGCAGTAGTCGGCCAGGCAGCTCCTGGAGTGCCTCTGTGGGAGTGCCTGGAGAACAGCAGCAAATGGAAGGGCATTCCGTATGTCGTGTTTCCAGGAAACGTGGGCTCGAACGAGACGCTCTTCTAAGTCGTGGATGGCTGCAGCGCTCGATAGTCGTCAATTCCAGTAGAATCGCCATTTTGCTCCACTTCTCTGAGCGGTCCGTCTGTCTCCTGCACATTCTCGCCCAATGACTCTGCAGCGATCGCACTTTCATCAGCCTCTGCCCAGCCGTACTCATCCGCATCATCATCGGAATCCGCAATCTCCTCGTAGACTCTCTTTCGAGAGGGTTTGACAGGACTCGAGCTTTTCTTCGGTGGTCGCGCGACCACTGGCACCGGCGAACTACTGGTGAGATCGACTGTAGTGTGCTTTGGCTGCACTAGTCCCTCATGCGTAATCTCAAACCCAATGGCGTTTCTAACGTCCGAGGTAGGATCAAGGGGCATCAAGTTCCGACCTTGACATTTCTGCACTCCTGCAAACCTGCCAGCAAAGTCGCGAAATAGGACAGTCCGCGACCAGATTCCGCTCTCCCACTCTGTCCCCCCTAGGCCGGGACCAATAGCCGCGGGGAGGCCGTCATCAGCGCGCATCTTGGAGCCGCACCCGGTCGTCACGATGACAGCCATGTCATGCAGAATAGCCAGTCTGCTCAAGGCTGTGACGAACGTGCCTAGGATCGCATATCGCCGACCAGCCTGCCACTTCTGCTGCTCCGATCTGTTACTGTTCCCATATGGCATGCGCGGGTAGTCGAGATTGAGAAGAGCTTCTACTCCATCGACCACCATCAATGCGGTACCAGTTGGAGGGAACGAACCCGGGGGACGAATGACTACCGCAAGCAAATGGGCAAAAGTCGGAACAGAAAGGTAACGGAAAGATTCTCTGAGGACTTGCTCTGTACTTCTATCCTCTGGCAGCGTGACGTGGTCGAGAACATTCAGTCTTGGTGCGCTGAGTTGTGTTGCACAATCTGTCGGACGTCAGTCACGTCTCGAACTGCTCAGAATCTACTCACCAATCCATGTCACTTTGTCATCAGCTTTGAGGCTTTCGATAGCCGCTTGGAAAGCGACTGCCGTCTTGCCCGATCCTGCAGGTCCCCAGATCTCTGCTACCTTGCCACGTTCGAATCCCGCATTCGCAGAGGGATTGCCGCCAGTCAATGCGTTGTCGAGACAGCTGATGCCACTCGACACGGCCGACTTTGCTGTATCACCGACGCCTTGCAGTGCATCGGCAGCCGACTGTGTAGCGAGGCGATCTGCAGAGATTCAGCCAACACGACTTGGTTCACGAAGTGAGTTGATCCCTTACGTGTCAAGGCGGCGGGCTGTGCTTTTGATTCATCCGCTGACGAGGAGGATATCGTGATGACCGGATTCTGGGCAGACATGCTGCCGGATTGAGAGATTCTCACATTGGCGTGCCAGGTTTTTGTGTCATTCGGATGCGAAGGAGAGTGTCTGAAGCGACGCGTTGAAGTCGCGATCCCGGCGCCAAGACTTCACCTTCGACCTCTCCTTGCCAATTTAAGTTCTTCCTTCAGCAACAACATGCCAGAAATCAAAGCGGCATTAAATGATATGCGCTGCGCCTGCGTAAACAATCTCTCCTGCGCAGATGTCAAACTTCAAGTCAAGACAAACCCGACGGCAGAACCAACAAGCATGATTGGAGCACGAAGCGCATGAAGGCCATGAGAGGCATATTTCATATTCACACTCCTATGGCTATGGCTCTGGCGATGTGGAAGATGAAGATACTGACCTCCTGCGAGATTTGCCACGTCCATTGTGTGTGTTGCAAGCGCGACCCGCACTCATCACATCAGTCCAGTCCATCTTGGCATAGTGACTGCACAGCCTTTGAGCACAGCACATGGCCCGTAGTTGGCGGCATTGAATTCTTCGCATAGCTTAAGGATCAACAAAGCCCAACTCCACCTTCGTCTGGCTCATGTCTACAGCAATTTACTCCCTCCCTACTCCCTGCAGACGACCGAGTAGATAGTATTAATAACGCGTCCGTCTTCCAAGACAATCTAGCGCCCGTGACACGCGATCGTCAGAATGGAATGAGACGTTGATTGGGTTCTTGAGACAGGGCTTCGACTGGTTTTTTGACTGATACGCCGGATGTGTGGCATGGAGAAGGTTTGGGGCGCAGGAAAGGAGGAAGCTGACGCAGATGATAGCGGGTGGGGAGGAGGCTGTTGAGCCGGTTTTGGCGAGGGGGTGGTATGTTTACATGTCCGAGTACATATCAGTGTAGATCAGGCACGAGATCGTTCATTTGCCTATCGTGAGACATTTTCTCTCACTTTGGAAAAGTGTAAATGTGCAATAAAAGTGCGCCGGTGCACTACCATTTCGCGCACGCTATCTGTAATGTGAGCAGAGAATTACAACCCCGTAATGAAGGCTTCGGCATCACCGAGGAGCCACTTCCTCGGGATCATCAAACTCTTCCACCTCCTCGGTGCTGTCCGTGTGGTGTCCTGCGCCCTCGTTGTCCGACTCTCGAATCTGCATGGGCGCTGCGGCTGCGCTGCGGCCGAAAAAGTCGTCTGTCTGCAGCCCTCGCACGGCGTCTTCCTTGATCCGGCGTCCCATGGCTTGCCCACTCTGTCGCTGTTCCTTCATGTACTCTCGAATCGGCATCATCGCCGCATCCCTGCAAGCCTCCTTGATGTCGGACCCGCTCATCCCCGCACTGATCCGCACCAGCACGTCCAGGTCAAAAGCAGGGACGCCACCTTGGAATTTCCTTCGGTCGATTTTTGTATCACGGAGAGTCAATTCAAAGATCTGTCTCCTTTGTGCGGCATTAGGGAGGTGCACCGGGAACTTCTTCGGCATGCGTCGCAAGATGGCCTCATCAATATCCTGTATCCGGTTCGTTGCGCCCAATATGCATATCCTTTGCGTCCCGTCTTCTGTCGTTGACGATGCTAGCCCGTCCCAGTGTGTCATGAACTCGGCCTTGACCATGTTGCTCGCCTCGTGCTCACCACTCCGTCGCTGTCCCAGCACGGCATCAATCTCGTCAATGAACACGATCGCTGGCTGGAGCTTTCGCGCAAGAGAGAAGACTGCAGCGACCAGTTTGTTGCTGTCGCCATACCACTTTTCCGTCAGGGTGGAGATGTGCAGGTTGATGAAGCAGGCGCCGCTTTCTCTTGCGAGTGCCTTTGCCAGCATCGTCTTCCCGCAGCCAGGCGGGCCATAGAGTAATACACCAGAGGGCGCCGAGAGCAAGTTGGAGTGGTTCGAGTAGAGATGTGGCATGGTCAGAGGATAGATGACGCCTTCGCGGAGGTCCTCGATGATCTGGTCCAGTCCTCCAATGTCGTTGAATGTCACGGGGATGTCGGAGGGAGCCACGACTTCGGATGCGATTGTCTGTTCGTATGTGTTGAGATTGAGCTCTTTCCTCGGGCGCGGCCCATGCCCATCTTCGTCGTTGTAGTCATCATCGAAGCTGTCGTCGTCGTCGTCGTGTTGCTGGGAGGAGAAGATGGAGTGCAGACGCGACTGGATGGCTGCCGCCTTGTCCTTGGCTTCCTTTTTCGCTTTGACGTCGGGGTCGAAGTGCGAGTAGATCTGGCGGGCGAGAAAGACGGCGACGATGGGCTGGAGAGAGACAAGTCAGTTAGTTGGGTGCCTAGGTGAATGGTGGTAGAATAGGGCAACTTACAGCAATGAGGACGGGGAGGAGTTCGGCGGCATACGTCGCCCAGCCGCCCTGCTGTCGGACTGCCATCGTGGCGGAAGGAAAGCTCTATGAAAAGTGGTATAGAATAGATAGTAGGAAGAAGAAGCAGTTGTTGTCCGTAGAAGCCACATCTGCGCCACTCGATGAACCGGCCTCGGCCAACTCTCCGGACAGCGCTCGTGCTTGCCGTCCCGCAGTCGAGCAGTACTTCTGAGTCTGCCACGCGTATATGCCAGACTGATGTCTTTCTACAAATCGCGTGTCGACGCGTCTTCACAATTCACGAAACATCCACCAACACACTTGACAATTGACATCAAGCACACATGGCCCCCGCAGCAATCGAAGCCAACTCGGCTCGGGAACCACAGCCCAGTATCAAGAACGACACCAAGCCACACGAAGAGTATCAATATCTCGGCTTGATTCGCGACATCCTGGAACATGGCGAGCATCGACCCGACCGAACCGGCACAGGCACGCTATCGATACCATTCCCTCCTCAGCACCGTTATACTCTTTCCAAGTCAGACGGGACGCTGATTCTGCCTCTTCTGACCACGAAGCGCGTCTTTCTCCGAGCGGTCTTGGCAGAATTGCTGTGGTTCATTGCATCAGACACCAATGCCAAGACGTTACAGGACCAGAACGTGCACATCTGGGATGGCAATGGATCCCGCGAGTACCTAGACAGTGTCGGCCTTTCCCACCGCGAGGAAGGCGATCTGGGACCGGTCTACGGCTTCCAGTGGAGACACTTTGGAGCCGAGTATAAAGATTGCAAAACAGACTATACTGGCCAAGGAGTAGACCAGCTGGCCGAGGTCATCTCCAAACTGAAGAATAACCCTTACGATCGCAGAATCATCATTTCTGCGTGGAACCCTGCCGATATGAAGAAGATGGCTTTGCCGCCGTGCCACATGTTCGCGCAGTTCTACGTCTCCTTCCCCCAGAGCGCAGAGCTGCGAGCCGATGGCACGAAGAAGGGCGTCTTGCACACTCTTTTGTATCAACGCAGCAACGACATGGGGCTTGGAGTCCCATTCAACATTGCCTCTTATGCTCTGCTCACCCACATGATTGCACGAGCCACCGATCTGGTCCCGGGAAGCTTGACGCATACGATGGGAGACGCGCACGTCTATCTGGATCACAAGGAGGCTCTAGAGGTGCAGCTGCAGCGTGAGCCAAAGAGTTTTCCCACCTTGGAGATCTCCAGAGAAGTGGGATGCAGCATTGATCGGTGGAAAGCCGAGGATTTCAAGGTGGTGGGGTACGAGCCGCACAAATCTATCGCGATGAAGATGAGCGTTTAATTTGCGTGGTGGCTGCATGGGTGACTGCACGCACCAGACATGTGCGAAGTACATTCAAGCCTAAGATCAGGCTCACTAGCTGCGCACCGTGCTCGCCACCAGCGCTCCAAGCTTCGAGGATGAGGCAACGGATCCGACTACTTTTGGGTTCGGTGTGGGCATTGTCTTGATGATCCCTGCGTCACATCAGACTCCTGAGACCACTGCGCTGGTTGATCGTCTCACCGGGAGTATGTTCACTCTGCTGGCAGCCTACCTTTCGAGGGGGTCGAAAAAGCCATTCTGGATTTGAACTGGCAATAGCAAGGTCCAAAACGGGCCATGGCTCTAGGCAAGTCGCTTGCAAATGGGCTCCATTGTACTCACGCGCCACTGATTCTCGTCTGCAACCCATCTGTGAACCAGACCATAAAGCTTGCACATCACACAAACGGTGTTTTGCAGGTACATGGCAAAATGGAGATGTAGTTAGGCACAAATCGGTCTGTCATCATGCTCGTGTGCTTTCGGCAGAGCTCAAACGACCATCACTGTTCCGCACTCTTGCAGACAGGCATGATAACCTCGAGGCGAGTGGAGCTGTCCGAATTGTCACAGCATCACTTCTGTGTCCGTTGCTATCGGCGCTTCATTCACCTTTGGCCCCAGTCTTCATTGGAAAGGCTGTTCCTTACTGGGAAATGAACGGCACCGACGATCCTAGCATAGTCGTAGACTCGATAGATTTTGCAGATTGGGACCGGTCCGCCCAGACGGACAGGCCCTCGCGCGAAGCTGAGATTGAAGATGTTCTTCAGAGTCTCCGTCTTGGTCGCGAAGAAAATGGCACAGGTATCGTCACAAGGCGTCAGCTGTTGTCTTGTTTCCGATCGTTCGCAACCTGGGGAGAGGTGCTAAGCAAGTACTACACTCACATACCCGAACATCTCGGGCCACTCAAGCGCTACGACTGGGACACGCAACGAGCAGACGATGCCGGGTACATGGCGCAAATGATTGATGAGTTGGAGTGAGCGGGAGCGGACCTGATCAGACAAAGCATGGCGATATCAGGGGAAAGACCTGCATTCATGGATGTGGGACAAGGTAGGGAACTTCGATGCAGCCAGAAGGCGACTTCATCAACGTGTTCGTATCGTAGTCCGTGGTACGACTGGTTCTTGTTTGGCATTGAGCAGATAATCAAGCCTTCTTGCGCTGGAGTGCAAAGCCAAGTTCTCAAATTCACGTCTCGACTGTAACTTTTGCTTGTCTTCCCATTCCCCTCCTCTGAATTTCAAGCTCTCATTCCTGCCATCCATCACAAGACTCATTATACATCAGTCAGTCAGTCAGACAGGCAGACAGGCAGGCAGCTCCCTTTCTACTTCTGCTCCTAGAGGATATCGGGATATTGTGTATGACCGTGCGAATCTGCATGCGTTGGAAAGAAAAGCAACGAAACGTTCAATATTCATAGGTTTTATACACACGTACACCACATTACCACGGCAGGATCAGCAGTAAGTAGTAAGTAGTACTTGATGAAATGAGGACACTCCCATCAATGCTCTGTTGGTAGAAATGTAAAGAAGAATGAAAAAAAGTGTCCCTTTATGATACAAAGGTAATCATCATATGCATATAGATATACGTACGGTCGCTCCAGACTAGCAGTAAGTCGAGCAGATTCCCGTTCTCCCTTCCTTCCTTGCCTCCTTTCACGCCAGACGCCACGCTCAGCATGTCATTCTCTTTTCCTTTCAATTGCATTGCATTCAATCCAAATCAATGCACTGGTTTAAATCCACTGATTTTGAAAAGGGATAGTCATCACGAATTCTCTCCAAACCGTTTCCCAAACTCAGCAAGCAGCTTCGGCGTAATCTCATCACTACTATTCCCCTCGACCCGCCACAACACGCCCTGTTTCTGAAAGTGCTCGAGTAAGCCCCGACTACTCTCATCAAACGTCTTGAGGCGATTCCGCCAGACTTCGGGTTTGTCGTCGTCGCGCTGGACGAGCTTCTCGCCTGTGATGTCGTCTCGGCCGGCGACTTTGGGCGCGTTGAAGGTGGTGTTGTAGACTCTGCCGCTGGGCGGGTGAACCCAGCGGTTGCAGACGCGGTTGAGGATGATTTCGGTGGGGGTGTGGAGCTGGATGGCCATGTTGACGGGGACCAGTTTCTCCAGCTGCTCGGCCTGGGCGGCGTTGCGGGGGAAGCCGTCGAGGATGAAGGAGGCGTCCGGGTGGTCGCTGTAGCGGAACTCGTCGTCGGTTTCGGTGGGGATGGTGGTCCAGGAGTCGGTGAGTAGTGCGTCGTGAGTGTGGTCTTCGTGTTGCACGTCGGCGGCGCTGTAGTTGAGGGTGTAGGGCTGCATGCCGTCGGCGGGGACCAGCCAGCCGCGGGTAGTGAGGGTGTTGCGGATCAGACGGAGGATCATGGCGTCGGGGACGAGGGCACCACGGTTCATGAGGGCTTCGGCGTGGATGCCGAGCGGCGTCTTGTTGCGCACGTTGTCGCGGAGGAGGTCGCCGGAGCTGATGGCCGACAGCTGCGGGAAATGCTGCATCAGGCGGCCGGAGAGCGTTCCCTTTCCTGCGCCGGGGGCTCCGATCATCAAGATGCGAGCAGCACGACGCAGGCGCATCATGTCCGTGTGCCGGTCGCCGTTCAGCCGTGCTCGAGGGAGAGGAGCAGTTCTGGGGGGAGGAGTGCTGTTCTAGTGATGGTGTTGGTAGTGGTAGAGGTCAGGCGGAACAGTGTCAGCTGCTGTCGAGGAGCGCCATGGTGGAGTGGTATAGCGGAGACTGGGGAGGAAGAGAGGGAGAACAGGCAGAGCAGAGTACAAGCAGAGGAAGAGTCGGGTTGACAGGTGGGTGAGTGGAGGTGAATTCCGCCGAGGTCCTGGTGAAACGAGTGTAGCTCTGATACCGGCTGTGTATATCCAAGAACACCCAATCGACAGGACTTCGGACAGCGAGACGTGCGTCAGTCGTCCATCAGCGCTCTCCGTCAACTTTCTCCTTCGCTTTCCCTTTCTCTTCCTCTCTCTATCCTCCAAACAACACCTCTCCACCACCATCAACATCAACTATCTCTATCATCCTGTCATCTGCTGCCGGCCAGCATCATGAACTCGCGCTACAGTGCGCAGCTGGCCCCGCTCCTCCTCCGCCATGGCTCTCGAACCGCCTTCTCCCGCGCTGCTCGCCTCCCGAGGACCATGCCCGCCGTCGCCATTCTCGTGCCGCGCATGCACGCCTCCACCGACTCCCAGCAGCACCGCGGCGGAGACAACACCGGCCCGCCCCCTGGCTTCAACATCGAGCAGGCAAAGAAGCCCATGGCCGACAGAAAGTCCGCCGACTCCAAAGTCAGCATTCCTGCACATATCCCATCCGAGACGGCGCCCACCCACGCGGCAGAGCAGGCGGCCTTGAACGAGATCGCCGCCCAAACGGCCGCAGAGCAAAAGGCCGGCGGAAGCAAGGAGGTGGCCAAAAAGGAGGAAAAGAAGAAACTGACCCTGTGGCAAAAGGTCAAGCATGAAGCGCAGCACTACTGGGATGGAACGAAGCTGTTGGGCACCGAAGTCCGCATCTCGTCCAAACTGGCCTTCAAAATGGCTGCGGGATATGAGCTCACCCGGAGAGAGCACCGCCAGCTGACCAGGACTGTGCAAGACCTGGGCCGTTTAGTTCCATTCTCCGTCTTCGTGCTGGTGCCCTTTGCCGAGTTGTTGCTGCCAGTTGCACTCAAGCTCTTTCCCAACATGCTCCCTTCGACGTACGAGAACGCCAAGAGCAAGGAGACCAAGGTGACGCGACTGCGGTCGTCGCGAAAGGAGGTCTCTAACTTCCTGCGCCAGACGATGCGCGAGTCTGGTCTGCCTGTATCCTCCAGCACCGCACAAAAGGAGGAGTTTACAGAGTTCTTCCGCAAGCTGAAGACGACGGGAGAGGAGCCGACCAAGTCGGACATCATCAAAGTCTGCAAGCTCTTCAAGGACGACTTGACGTTGGACAACTTGTCGCGACCACAGCTCATCGGCATCTGCAAGTACATGAACTTGGGCACATTCGGAACGGATGCCATGCTGCGGTACACCATCCGGCATCGCATGCGACAGATTAAGCGCGACGACAAAGCTATCAGCTATGAAGGAGTGGAATCGCTGTCTGTCCCAGAGCTGCAAAACGCCTGCCAGTCGCGCGGTCTGCGCACGCACGGTATGAGCCCGGGACGTCTGCGGGACGACCTGCAAATGTGGCTTGACCTCCGTCTCAAGTACGGCGTTCCCAGCACGCTGCTCGTCTTGAGCAACGCCTTCATGTACGCTACCGGAAAGGAGAACGAGTTTGAGGGCCAGATGTCTGCTCTCCAGGCCGTGCTTGCCAGCATTCCGGAAGAGCTCTTCCACGAGATTGAGTTGGAAGTTCACACGGCCGAGGGCGCCACAACCAACAAGCAGCGACTGCAAGTCATCAAGGAGCAGCAGGAGCTGATCCAGGAAGAGAACGAGCAGGCTGAGGAGCAAAAGGCGTCTGGCCGGGAAGAGGTTGTTCATGACAAGGAAGATATTGACGAGAAGGAGGAGGAACAGAGACAGTACGAGGCTCTTGCGAAAAACAAGAAACAGGCAGAATCAGACTTGCTCGAGTCAGAGCGGGACTTGGAGAACCAGCAAAGGTCGTCTCAAGAAGCACAACCTGCGGCGCAACCTCCAGCGCAAGAAAAAGCCGGGTCCAAGTAAAGAAGTAGGCGGAGTGTGTCACGATTATGGTTTAGCGATGGGGTTCTGCTGATAAAGAAGGGATAGAAAAGGTGGCGGCGTTTACCCAGACTGATCGCTTTCACTTGTACGCAAAGAAGGAGAAGTAAGTCCCGTGGATGAGGGCAGACAATTCAAACCAGTGTGCAAATAGATCAGACCGAGGGAAAAGGTCGCAGATAGATACTACGCTGCTCAATCCAGCTGAATCAACTACAGTGTGTTGACTGACATCTACTCTATCGTGAAAATAGGATCTCGGTCGCTTGGCAATTGAACTCAACAAAAGAAAGGTCGCGCGGGAGGCGTTCAACATTAAGCATCTCGCCTTTCAGCACGCCACAGAAGTGGTGAATAAGACCATGACTTTGACAAAACCCTCCACAGGCCTTCAAGCCATCTACATGCACTGCCATGGCCCCAGCATCCAACTCGTCCAGATCCCTGGACACGCAGGCCTATCTCACGCCCGATAGCTCTAGCGGGCCACCCGCCGGCCGCAAGAGGCGAGTGGTCCTGTTCCCGACAGACGACGACCCGCAATACAAGAGGAAACGTATAGCTTCGCCTAGCAGGCCGATCTCGTAGGTAAGCTCGCGGACTACTACTGCTGCTGTTGACCTCGAAACACGTTATCGCAGTGTATCAAGAACAGTGGCAAACGTTTCCAGAATGGGTCGTGAACCATTTCGCTTAACGGCCGTCGAGGCACTCAAGGCGTTGCAGTCTGAAGAATTCACTGTCGAAGAGTATGCTCGATCACTGCTGGAGCGCATCCGCGCACGCGACGACCAAGTCCGAGCGTGGATTTATCTCGATGGCGATCAAGTCATCGAGCAGGCGAGAGAACTTGACAAGATCCCCAAAGACCAGCGAGGGCCGTTACATGGAATTCCCGTTGCGGTTAAAGATGTCATTTATACAAAAGGTACGCGGGTTATTTCCCGTCTACAGGAGAGGGGACGATTTTGAAGAGCTGATCATTATGACAAGACATGCCAACACAACACAATTCCCCCATCTACGCTTCCAGCGCGCCCTCCTCCATCGACGCCGCCAGCGTCTCTCTCCTCCGCAGCGCCGGCGCGCTCATACTCGGCAAAACTACCACTACAGAATTCGCCGCCAACACAGTCGGAACCAAGACCTCAAACCCTCACAACCCCAATCGAACACCTGGCGGCTCTTCTTCCGGTTCAGGCGCTGCTGTTGCAGATTTCCAAGTCCCTTTGGCATTAGGAACGCAGACGGGAGGCTCGATGATTCGACCCGCGAGTTTCAATGGAATCTACGCGATTAAACCAACTTGGGGTGCAGTTTCTCGCGAGGGACAGAAAATTTACAGTCTGAGTCTCGATACGCTTGGCTGGTACGCCAGGAGTGTCGAAGACTTGGAACTGCTCGCCTCAGTGTTTGGGTTGAAAGACGATGATGAAACGCCTCCTCGTTCGCCGAGCACTACCACCGGCGTCAAAGGCCTGAAAATCGCATTCTGCGAAACCATGGTCTGGAACCACGCTGGCTCCGGCACGCGCGCAGCATTCTCATCCGCGCAACAACTCCTCTCCTCCGCCGGCGCAACAGTAACCTCTCTCACGCTCCCAGAAGACTTTGCCCCTTTACCGACGCTGCACACGATCATGCTCTTCTCCGACGGCCGCGTGTCCTTTTTACCGGAATACAGGCTCGCGAAAAACTTCCTCGCTCCAGACCTTGTGCAGCACGTGGAGGAGTTTCATGGGTATACACGAAAACAGTACCTCGAAGCATGCGATTCGATTGCCGCGTTGCGACCTAAATTCGACGCGCTTGCGGAGGGGTATGATGCGATTATCGCGCCTTCTGTGCCGGATGTGGCGCCTGAGGGGCTAGAGAGGACGGGGAGTGCGGTTTTTCAGGGGTTCTGGACGGCGCTGCATGTGCCTGTTGTGGGCTTGCCGGGGTTCAAAGGGGAGGATGATATGCCGGTTGGGTTGAGTCTTGTGGGAGGGAGGTATAGGGATCTGGCGTTGTTGAGGGTTGCGAGGGAGGTTGCGAGGGTTTGGAATCCTGAGGGTGTGCTGGAGGTGCCGGGTGGTAGATGAGAGTGGTCGTGCGGAGGCTGTGTAAATAATTGAACGATTACTCGTGAGGGAGAAGAGGGAGATTGTTGTTGTTTGTGTGCTATAATGTGGCGCTCCAATTCAAGACTAGATCGCACTGGAGGGTCCGTATGTCGGCAATAAGCAGCAGCTGTGCTTTGAAGCTTTTAGATGCTCAACGCCGAGCCGGTACTTCCCAGTTCTGTAGCCTGCAGGAACATCAGAAGAAGTAGGCTAAAGCTAATCCAGCTCATCATGCTTCCATTGCATATTCACATGTCGTGGAAAGAGAAACGACCGACCACTCCTGCGTCTGTCTTCACGAGACAGCTCCGCCACACTCAGCACTTGTGTATTAATTCAATCCTGTGGACCAGATGGACAGATGGACATATCAAAGGGGCCTTTCCAGCCCAGTCTAGTCGCCTGCGTGAGTAGCTGTGCAATGTTGAAGCTAGACATCGCCGAGCTGTTCGAGAACTTGAGTGGCCTACTCACTCACTGACAAGCCTAGGTATGGCCTGTGGGAGAATCAAAGCAAAGTGACGATCAGACTTGACATTGTAGACTCGTGGCGAGAGAGAGAGAGAGAGAGAGAGAGAGCGAATCCGTCTCCACAGACACGCTGGAGCTCACTCGCTTGAATCTCTTACGATGGCGATGGGGCCCACATTGCGCGTCACTCTGCCAGTCTGTTCCTGTGTCGGTTGTATGATAACAGTGCCATGCCCGCTTCCATACAGCAGAAAAGCGCAGGAGACCCGTTGTACGTGCAGCGTCGATCGGAAGAGTCGACTCCATTTGATGCCGCATAATGCTCGCCCAAACGTAACTTGCTCAAATGTCCGCATATATGCGCGCCAAGCTCATGCAGTGTTGCGCGTGTGTAACTCGAACACGCGACGGGGAGGTATAACCGTATATCATTCGGGAGCCTGCGTGCGTTCTCGTCGATCGTCAGGAGCTGGAACGGGAAAGAGCTTACGGTGTTGTTGTTGCCAGAGTAGTGTTGCTGCTACCTGATCCTCACTACGGAGAAAATCGACCTTAGAACACGCGACAGCTATGGATCACGCCGGCATGAGCATGGCCATGACTGCAACATCGACCAGCGCGATGCCAGCTTCCACGGGAATGTCGATGGGCGGAATGGACATGGGCGGCCGGGCGTGCAAGATTTCTGTGTGCAGTTCTAACCAACATGACGGGCGGGCTAGAAGCTGATTCTCGTAGATGCTTTGGAATTGGAACACTATCGATTCATGTGAGCGTCTACTCCCGGTAGTCTATAAAGAGAGCTCATCCACTGACATTGCAGGCTTCCTGGCGCGATCCTGGCGAATTACCTCGAATGGCATGTTTGCGGGCTCTTGCATTGGTGTCATCCTGCTCGTCATGGTTCTCGAAGCCCTTCGACGTGCAGCGAAAGAGTACGATGCCTACCTGATTCGCAAGAGAGTCGGCTCCGCTGCAGCAGCTACTCCAGCAAATGAGCCGCAGAGCAGTGACAGCGATCTGGGCAAGTCTTCAGCTGCGACTGCAACTGCAACGGCCTTCCCGCCTCGACAGATCAGCTTCCGGCCAACTGTCCTCGAGCAGCTGCTTCGTGCGCTGCTGCACATGCTACAGTTTGCTGTCGCGTACTTTGTCATGCTGCTGGCCATGTACTACAACGGCTACATCATCATCTGCATCTTCCTCGGGGCTTTCATCGGCGCCTTCGTCTTCAACTGGACGACGATCGGACTGAGGTGAGTTTTCTGATTTCGGGGCAGAGGAGCCGTGGGCTGATGTGGTCGAGCAGCGAGAACCGCGAGACCACGTTTTGTTGCGGCTGAGTGGGCGGCTGAGTGGACGGTTTCGCGTCCGCATGCACGGCAGACCGGAGGGTGATGAGGTCGAAGTCTGTAGAATATGAGAGACAGCCTCGGGCGCGATTGTACCGCTCTGATTACTCAGGCACACGGATCACTACCCGCTCCTTACAGTAGTATGCTGCTGCTTTTGCATTGTACTGTACAGCCAGTGGTGATTGTATAGGGGGTCTCAGAGGTCCTCTCCATACGGTATCTGCCCGCAGAAAGGGTTGTTTAGGCCTCCAAGGATGTACCACCACAGCTCTTTTGCATCCCGTCTACGCGCCCCGCCGGCTCAAGCCTTGTCTCCCGCATCGTCTGCTTCCATTGTGTCTCGGCGACCTCGTCTCATGTCGAGCAGAACCGCCTGCCCACAGCAGAGATGCGGAGCGCTCGGGAAACGGGGCACGGCCTTCAGGGCTTGCTGACAAACTCTGATGCGCCTGGTCTCACGACAGCACCACAGTTGACAGCACCACATAGAGGTGGGTGCAGGTTCTGTCCATCGCGGGGGAATACATCTCCGACATGGCGACCTTTCATCGACCCCCCGGGTTGGTGATGGTCTCTGGACTAACCGTAGCTGCGTTTCGAAGCTTCACGTCATCCTCGACCAAGATTTGCCATTGGAATACGACAACGTTGCCCCATCTTGCGAAAGATCCCCGACTATGCAGGTTATTAATCCATTCAGTCCTGTCTCCACTATTGACGATATAAGCAACTCCTCTCCTCTCCGACTCATTCTCATCAGATCTGATTGATTTACACACACTGCATCATTCTCACACTACCTAGCTCTCATCATTACCATGGCCGAACTGAAGAACCAAGCTGCGTGGATCGACAAGGAGCCACGACACCCACTGCGTGTAAGTCACCCGCAAGACGTTGATATGATGTTCCTGTTCAGACTGACCTGTCTTAGGTCGGCCCAGCTGATACTCCCAAAGCCGGCGATAGCGAGATTGTTGTAAAGAACCATGCCATCGCAATCAACCCAGTCGACTGGAAGATTCAAGACTATGGCATCTTTGTGCAGAAATGGCCCTTCATCCTCGGCACCGATGTGGCTGGAGAAGTGATTGAAGTCGGCAAGAGTGTCACTCGTTTCAAGAAGGGCGATCGCGTGATTGGGTGCGTGGCGTTGGTCGTCCAAACATTGCATAGTACTGACCATTCCGCAGACACGCCATATCACTGGGCACCGGCAATACCCAGGGGAGCGGCTTCCAGCTGTACACTGCCATTGATGAGGGCTACGCGGCGGCTATCCCCAGCAAGCTTTCGTACACACAAGCGTCAGTACTACCGCTTGCCATCAGCACAGCAGGTCAGGGTCTGTACGACGCACGCGAGAAAGGTGAGCCGCTCAACACAGCACGTCTTGTGTGCGATCCCAACTGACCACCGTCGACATCAGGATTCCTCGACCTCCCATCGCCATCATTGGACCCGCAGCCCAGCAACAGGACGATTCTTGTCTGGGGAGGATCCTCATCCGTCGGTGCCCTCGCGATCCAGCTTGCCACAGCATCTGGCGCCAAGGTCGTCGCCGTTGCATCCAAGCACAACCACGCCTTCGTGAAGAAGCTCGGAGCTGTCCAAGCAATCGACTACAAAGACCCCACCGTCGTCGACGACGTCGTCAAGGCTCTGCAAGCCGCTGGCGGCGAGTTTGCTGGTATCTACGATGCCATTTCTACCGCCGACTCACACAAGCTCGTTTTCGAAATCGCCAAGAAGCTCGGAGGCAACAGCACCATCAACGTCGCGGGCACGCTTCCTCCGCCTGAAAGTGGTGTTCCAGAGAACGTCAAGTACGGATCCGCATTCGCTATCAACCCAGTCAACAAGCCCATCTGGCAAGACTTTGTCGGGCAGGCTTTGGAGTCAGGGCAATTGCAGGCTGTTCCTGAGCCGCTTGTTGTTGGCAAGGGGCTGGAGAATGTACAAAAGGGGCTGGATACGAACAAGGCTGGTGTGAGTGCGAAGAAGGTCGTTGTTGAGCTGTAGATCGCTCCCGAGAGTGTGGGATAGACTCAACATGATAGAGTGATATCAAACAGCATCTATAGAGAGTCTCGTTGTACAGATTTTTCTCTGTGAAAGTGAGCGAGGCACTCTTTTCATGGAACAGGACGGCAAGAAATCTTGGTATTAACCGATTTGGCTCGTCGACCCGCTGTTCCGCTGTCTAGTGTATCAACATGCCCTAGATAACTAGTACTACAGTCGTACAAGTTGCCGATTCTTGCAGAGTATTGGTGCTCTCCATCGGCTCAAAGTCTGATGTTCATATTCAACCAGGCGCTCGGGCTGCGAAGCAGAAATGCTTCGCAAATCTGAAACTCTCTCAGTGCTGGCCGCTTGGCTCAATGGTAGAGCGTCCGCCTCCTATCCTCTTCAGCGATTCGAGCGGAAGGTTGTGGGTTCGAGTCCCATGGTGGTCGAGAGTCCACATGGCATAAATTGTTGTTGACTGGTTGCAGTCGTTGATATTTATGCCACCGTTTCTTTTTGTACATTTATGCGACCTGACTAACATGCACGGCTTCTTATGGGTTTATGTAACAGAGAATGCATCCCAACGTGAAAAGACTACTTTTGACTAGCTATCTAGATCTGTAAAGGACATAGATAGCTGCATCACAAAATCTACTCTGTCCATCAAACAAGTACATCATGAGCTCACCAGTCACACTCCCACCCTCTGAGATCTGCCCCCTTCGCCGATATCCTGACCCTCTTTGCCTCCTAATAGGATCTACCACAGTCCGCATCACCTGCCGCCAGCAAAGCTTTCAGCCGCATCAAATCCCTCAAGGTTTTCCGCACTGTCTATGGCAGATTGCTTGTGTCTGAGCCATTTCTCTTGGGATGGCATCAGTACCTGCTTATCGTTACTCCAGCCAGGAATGGAAAACCTCGTCTCGGGTCGGCATGCTCAAGTTCAGACCACCTTCCTGGCTCTGGTAATCTATCCGGCGACAAGTGTTCTGGCCAAGGTTGGAACTCGTTATGTACAAGCCAGAGAAAATTCCACAAAACAGTTACTATTGCTCGTGCCGGGAACTCGAGGACACTTTGCAGCCTCACACGTCCGCCCACCAATGATCGGGTACATTGATCAATCTCGAAATGATAGAGTAGCTGCCAAATCTCAGCTCAACAGCAAGATTTCTCAATCTGACATTCTGGGACGCGAGGGCTCGTTCGGAATGAGCTGGCCTATCGGAAAACTGCATGTTTGGATTCCATGCAAAGCGCGAACCGTTCGTCTAACGAATCTTATACAAGCACGGCTTGAGCGTCTTTGCTTCATCATCAGTAGCCACATCCTCCTCTTCCTTCGCATCATCGTCCAAGAACTTGGCCTTCTTGAACCGGGGCCTTTCGACCTTTTGATCGTCCTCCGTCTTGTTCTTCCCCTTTGTCGCTGCAGCAGCCTTGACAAATTCCATCTTGACAAACATCTTGTTGCCCAGGTCAATCGAGCTCTCTCCGCTCTTGAGCACGAACCCTCGCCTGCGCAGCACCTCGACGAAAGACGAGACGTCCGTCTCCTGGTTTACGGGAGCTGTTTCAGCACCATCTACAACCACCGCGAGAGTTTCCTGCTCGTTGACCTCTTCTTGCTCGGCATCAGCCTTGGCTTTCTTCTTTTGCAGAACAGCCTGCTTTCGCTTCCCGCCCACGCTGTGCTCGACGACTTTGCTCTTGCCAACGCGACCAAAACGAGACTTGATTTCCGCGATCCAGAGTTCGCCTTTCCAGTGGAGGATTCGGTACGCTTCCTCGATGAACGAAATCCAGTTTGTGCCCATGAGCGCCAAGCAAAAAATGGCGATGTCTACACTGCCGTCGTCCGCAGGTAGTTTGGAAATGTCTGATTTTGTCACCAGCGGGCTGGGCGAGTACAGATCATACGATAAAATGCGCAGATTGAGCTTTGTGACGTCGCCCGAGTCTGTAAGAGTCTGCGCAAGACGAGCATCGCCACAGCCCAGATCTGCAATAATGCTGACTCCTTGCGTTCGTGGCAGGGCTGCCACCCGGCCTTCGCTCTCGGCCTTGATACGTTCGGCGACGTCTGTGTGTTTCCGTTTGCCATCCTTTTGGAATGCCTTCTTCTGCGAGGGCAGCCGCACTGCGCCTCGGGATCGAATTGTGGCAATGAAGGTATCGACTGGGTTGGATGGCCAAGTCGTGACTTGCTGTCGGAAGCCAGAGTGGTAGTCTTCGAACATGTCGGGATTCTGGTCGAACAGGTCGAGTGCTTTTGACGACGGCTCTGTGTACAAGGTCTCGTTGAGATGCCGGAAACGAGCAGAGACCAGTTTCTGTCGCATGGCTGCCTGCATGGGCGTGAGCTTGGCACCAGACGGAAGAACAGGAGGCTTCGGTGCAACCGCAGCTCCAGTTGTCTGTCCTGTCGCTGACTCTCCATGCTCGGCCTTTTCCTGCTTCTCCTTCTTTCGGTCTCTGCTGCGCTTCTTCGCCTTTTTCTTCTCCGCACCCGCCTCTGTCGCCGCAGCATTCTCCTCTGCCTGACTTTCCGTCTTCTTCACGTCTTTGCGACCAGCATCGTCCTTGACAGGTCCCGCCTTCTTCGACTTGTCCACCTGCTTCGCTTTCTTCGCCTTCTTAGGATCTTTCCCTTCGATGTGCTTTTCCCACTGTTCGCCCAACTCCGCGTCTACTTTCTTCGCCTTCTGCTCCTCGGCCTCTTCCCGCTTGCGCTTTCTGCTCTGCTTGTCGCCATTTTCTTCCGATGCGGCAGCTGCTGCTTCTTTGGCGGTCGCCTTTTTGCCCTTGAACACTTCCGTCTGTGGCTTCAGCGCCGCCGCATCGACATTCCAACCTTTGACAGCGAACATGGCGAAAATCTGCTATAGCTTTCGAAAAGTAGATCGAGAAATTTGGAGTTTGACTGACATGAGATTCAGGCAGCAGTTTCTGGGTGCCTGACTTGAATCTCCCATTCATCGACCTCAAACAGACAACCATCATTCGTCCACTGAACGCATGAACAAGTCTACTAGTCGAGCTTGACTGCCTTTCTCGGAGCACCTTCAGATCCGACCGCTTCTTTCGTGTGGACCTGCCGCGACTGTGCTCAATACATCCGTTTGGACCCGGCAAGCAATGCGCAAAAGCTTTTCGAAACTTGTCAAAGACGCCAGAAAGACTTCCCCTAGGCAGCAGTCCCATTGTGCACCCCCTGCTATCCCCCCTAGACCTTCTACAATGGCGACTTCTCCAACAGACTATCCCCGTCCCGACTTCATTCGCTCGACACTGAGCTGGGAGAGCTTGAATGGTCCGTGGGACTTCCTATTTGATGATCATGATGAGGGGCTGGTGAAACTCTTCCATCTCCAAGGCTTGCCATCCCATGCGTCGGCAGATGGGAAGCCCAATGCGAAGCGGACGATTCAGGTGCCCTTTGTGTTTCAGGCTCCAGCTTCGGGCTGCAACGAGAAGGGTGTTCACCAGGTTCTATGGTATGAGCGCCGGGTCGAAGATCTCCGGACCATTGAAGAGAGAGCCAATGGCTTTCGACTGTTACTTCGTCTGGGCGCTGTAGACTATCATGCCACGGTCTGGCTTGATGGACGCTACGTCGGAGAGCACAGTGGGGGCCATGTTCCGTTTGACCTCGATCTGACCGAGGCCATATCTGGGTCAAACGCGGTCTCGAGTAGATTGACTATCAGAGTCTTTGACTCGGCGTATGGTATGTCACTATATGCACCTTCACTGCCATGACCCTATAGCACAATGGACTTGAAAAGCCCAGGTAAGCCCTGGAATGTCGACACCACTAAAGCTTAGCAGATCTCACTCAGCCAAGAGGCAAGCAATACTGGGGCCCAGAGCCGGAGAGCATATTCTACACGCCGTCTAGTGGAATTTGGCAATCTGTATGGCTTGAAAGTGTCCCCACTGTGCGCATCGTCGATGGCAGTCGCGGCACGATTTTGCGGTCTACGAACATCGAGAGAGGCACGTTAGATGCTCGAATCAGTGTCTCTGGCAGGCGCGTTGGGCAGCCATTGGCCATCGAAGTGGAAAGCAGCATTGGAGGTGTAGTAGTCGGCGCCAGACGTGGCGACTTGCCGCGCGATGGCGACTTCGTCCGATTCGAGGACGTCAACATGCGACTCTCTCGAAACCATATCGAGCGTCTCCCAGCTGAGTTCATCAGCGCCGCACACCTCAACGATATCCATTGCTGGCGTGATGGCATTGCGTTGTGGTCCCCGCACTGCCCGTTTCTCTACGACATAAGTCTGCGCCTCCTTGACCACGATGGCAGGCTACTGGATGAGGTCAAGACCACGACTGGCATGCGGTCACTGAGCTGGAGCAACGGTGACGGTACGTTCCGACTAAATGGTAAACCGCTTTTCCAATCCCTTCTTCTCGACCAGGGCTACTGGCCTGAGACTCTTATGACGCCCCCATCATCGGGGGCTCTGAAAAAGGACATAGAGCTGAGTAAAGCCATGGGGTTCAATGGGTGCAGAAAGCATCAAAAAGTGGAAGATCCTATGTGAGTCAGGCTTACATTTCCCCGTTCAAATGACATTGCACTGAATAACGTGATAGATTCTTCTACTGGGCCGATCGCCTCGGTTTCCTCGTCTGGGGCGAAATGGCAAGTTGCTACCAATTCAGCACTGACATGATTCGTCGCTTCGACCAAGAGTGGATGGAAATGGTGCGGCGTGATATCAACCATCCTTCACTCATCACCTGGACACCCGTCAACGAGAGCTGGGGCTATACAGACTTGGGTGGTGATGTTCGACAGCGAGATCATATTCGCAGCCTCTACTACAACACGAAAGCTTATGATCCCACCCGTCCTGTGAATGACAACTGCGGCTGGGAACATGTCAAGACGGACATCTCGAGCTTCCACGATTATGCGGACGCGAACAGCATGAAAGATCGCTGTTTGTCACTGCGAGAAATTGTGGGTCGGGGGAGATCTATGTTCCTTGGTAAGCTGATCCATATATCGAATCGACATCTCTTGACATGGCGCAGGACCCATATATGGCAAAGGCCAACGCCTTGCTGACGTCGGCTCAGCACACGAGTCGGGTGCTCCAGTCATGTGCACAGAGTTCGGCGGCATCAACATCGCCGCCTCCAATCATAGGCCAGACAAACAGATTTCGCCTGCCAAAGGCAAGGACAAACCAGCCCGGCTTGAGGACGAAATAATGGGCGACGACGTCGAGCGCAAGGTATGCGACCTCTTTCCTTTGGCCTGACAATCTCTGTTCGCCTTTGCAGTTCTGACCTATCACTCTCAGACCAACTGGGGCTACACCACTGCATCCTCTTCCGCCGATCTTCTCCGCCGCATCGACGACATCGTCATGTCCACAGTACAGGAGGGCCACGTCTGCGGTCTTGTGTGGACGCAGTTCTCGGACATCGAGCAGGAACAGAATGGACTCTATACGTACGATCGCAGGGAGAAAGTGCCTGCGGCGGAAATGAAGAAAGTGTTGGAGAAGGCTGAGAGACGGTACTTTGAGATGCTGGGAAAGGGGCCGTTGTGAGAAGTGTACATGCGGATATAGCAGACCCTGTCTACATCTACTCTCGCGACTGGTACATATCACGCTTGAATGCAGGACACATTCCTGCTGGTGGTCTGTGGCCTGAGGCACGAGTTTTTGACCCCCGCTTCCTCAGCTTCTCCACTGCAATCTTCGACCGTGTTCATCGACCTTCGCACCACTTTCATCAATTATCTCAAGGCCGAGAATTGATATGATCGCTTATTGGCTCAAAGTCTGCATGGTGAACGCATGCCGTGCTCACATGTTGCTGTCGACGGCAGTGATCGACACTGCCAACTGCTTCACAGCCTCAGTGCTGTGGAGGCGGAGTCAAACCCTCAAGACCTTAAGGAATGTACTTAGGTGTCCACTTACTTACGCCTACTCACCATAGCTTGTCATCACTGGTATGCAGCTGATCCCATAGAATCATGGGCGACTCCACGCGGGAAGAAAGCAGTCCTGAGCCACGACACGCCTTCGACCCCAACGAGCGATTGATCCCATCACCAGGACCTCACTCCAAGGCCAATCTCCCCCATGACACCTTCAGTAAAAGTCGTCCTCGAAGCCCAAGCAAACACGTTCATGCCTTTGGTAGACGCATTCGTCATCCAGAACTTGCGTCGAAATCGACAGTCTTTCAAGCACAAAATCCGACGTCCCGAATGTGGGAATCAGCATTTCGCAACTTACACTCCGCTCGATCACGTTCGACGGACCAGTGAAATAGTCCACTTATGGCTGGAGAGATCGGCCCCACGACGATATCGTCGAAGATGACAAGACACTGCTGGATGCGAATCCTGCATCGAGAATTGTAGAGAAGCACGTTGTTCATGTGGAGCAAGGCCGCAAGTTTGCGTATTAGGCAAGCAGCAAGCTTCGAGACAAGAGTTCCTATGTCGATGTATTGGAGGCCTATAACGATCAATATCAACCGGGCGTCAAGATTGTCGCTGAAGTCAGAGGCGAGCGCATGCGTAAAGGATGTTTCAGCCCGAGTTTGACACGGGGTTCGAGGTGGAGTCTGGCAGAGGCGCAGCCGAGAAAGCTGTGATATGCCTCGTAAGGCAGTGATAAGGATGCAGCCATGGCGCGAGAGAGAAGGGTGAGACCATGGGCAACGTTTTCCCGTGCGTCATAGTCCCAAAAAGCTTCTCCAACTTGTCACTGACGGAACCTTGTGTCGCAGTCAGTCAATACGATCACTTGGGTGAAGTCCACTTATTCTGCTCAGATCAGAGGAAAAAAGAGAGCTCTTCCTCAGCTTTACTGTTGTGTAACCGACTTGGAGACCAAGCGACTAGAAACTCTTCAGCCAAGGCGCTTGTTCTCCTTGTAGAAATGGCTACCTCCTAGTGCTTATCACTCACTAATCTACTGTGCACAGATCAGCGTTCGATAACAGAATGTCCTACTAGCGGTATACTACGGAGCATAGTAGTGGTGCTCTCGCACGATGAAGATTGACTACTGTACGCCGAGCGCCGTCATTTAGACACACCTTCGACGAGGTTTTCCCGCGATACTATCGAATCGCCGGTGCGGTATAGACGACCCATCTGCAGTCCAGGCCCTCGAGCTTCATCTATATATTGGCCCATGTCACACGTCTAGAGTGAGCTTCCCAGTCGAGACGTTCTGCATATCCCAGCGACTCGTCTACTATTCGCAGCGCCCAATCATGCGCCTCTCGAGCATTCTGTTGCCGATCCTTGGTGCCCTGACACTTGGATCTGAAGCCAAAAAGTACAAGGTGAAGCGCGCACCGATTCGGGCAAAGATGCCATCGGTATCGAACAACACTCGCTGACGCTGTGATGCTTAGAAATGCAGGTGTAACGATTCTTTGAACAATGAGGCAAGTCCCTATCGGCCTCATCGCAATGCTGCTTCATAATAACATGTTTCGACAGCTGCAAAACGATGCAATGACGGAGAAGGCATGCAAGGCCTACAACACGGAAGAAGGAAGTGGTGTCACCTACAACGCGCAAGATAAACAGGTACGTGGTTGACACACGTCAACGACAAAGTGTATCAAGCTGACTGCTCTGCAGTGCGAGACTAACAAGGACGTTGGGGGGGGAGTGATGGACGCCACGACTTTCAATGGCAAATGTAGAGCCGATGACAAGAGATACTATCAGCATTGCTGGGATAAGGCTTCGGGCTGGTAGACCCGACGATGCCGATTCATGCACTCCGTAGACAGGAATTGAATCACAGACCGTGCACAGTTTTCAGCAGCAGGTCTGATCACAAGGCTTAAGGCTTGGCACTCCCGGCAGATAGACGGTAGTACAACGTGGACTCGGCAGAGTATCACCTTCTACCTCCTACGCCGACACGGCTGTGTTATTCACCTTTTGCCAGAACATCAATCTCACACACTACTTGTACAGCGGTGTCTAGCGAAGTGGCATCTACACCACATTTACTACTACTCGACACTTCCTTCACCCCCTCGACAGTATGCAAGTCTCTCGTCCTCGTCCTCGTTCTCTCTTCGATCATGATAGGTCTCGTCATCGGATCGCCTACACCACAACCCGACGTAGAGGCCCGCGGTAAATGCTACAAAGCCGGCGAATAAACCATTCGTTTAGGCATTGTAGGCTACCCGAGTAGCTGTGTAACTTCCTGTGATCAAGAGCGTGTGAACAACGGAGCACTGCTGTGCTGTGCTGTGCAAGTAGGTCCCCAGAGAATTGTGTTTCCGTAGTAAGAGTGTGGTCCTAGCCAGTAATTTAGAAGGCGACGATTGATTTCTAGAGAACTACAACAGCTACCGGGCATTGCTATGAGCTGATGTGATGCTGTACACAACGGTCCATGCCTTGTGCCAGCTTGAAGACCACCACGCTGGCGCACGATGTTCCACGATTGTGACCCGCTACTGAACAATCAGGACATCAGATATCTCGCCCTTTCATCTGATAGATCAGCGCTGTCAAGCGGACGCTCTTGCTGTTCACACTGCCACCCACATGTCCGAACGTCAAATCTCCTTGCACCATTTTCCCCATCCACCGAGATCGACGCCACTACCACCCAGCTCTTCCAAGCCCACGTCAACTCGTCCACATCCTCTCGACCCAACACTTCTTCCATCTTCAAGCACTAACTTCACATCAATCAGCTCCTCCCACGCATTTCTCGCGACATTCTTGCCCCAGACCCTCGCGTGCGCAATTCCACCGCTCGCGCTCGCTTGCAGTTTGGCTTTGCTCGCGAGAATTTTGTATTCTTCGTAGACGAGAGCAAAGGACACGACTTCGGTGTTGAAGACATTGGTCAGGCGTGCCGCGCAGACGAGGAGTGCGAGTTGAAGAGTGCTCAAGCTGTAGAGAAGTGTGAGCTTTGAGTCGGGGGCTTGAAGGGCATTGATGTGGGAGAACGAAGTTGCGAGGTGCTCGAGGATTGATGTGGACGTCTGCGACGTTGTCGACAGAGTTGCGAGCGCGAGCGTGAGCGTCGACAGGAATTCTGGTGCAGATTTCGTGGTGTAGAAAAGCCTTTGGAGGAAGTTCTTGCAGCTGTCTGACGCGAAGAACTGGTCGATGGTTGCGTTCCAGTTCGTGAGAGTATCGAAGTTGGAACCAAGAATGACAGTCTCCTCTTCGTTCAACTCCTCAGGCGAGAGCGCGACCGTGCGTTGGCAAATCTGCTCGAAAGCGTTTAAGCTCTTCGACAAGCCAACATGCACATAACGATGGCTGAATCGCGACTTGACTCGTTTTTCCAGACTCTCAACGACGTCGATCCTCGTGGTCAGACCCAAGACAGCAATTGGCGCCTTTCGACTCTGCGCAATGTCAAACAAATTGTACAGCAGCGTCTGCCTGGGGTGTCCGGCAAATAGTTCAAACTCATCGAGCACAAAGATGACACTCTTCGTAATCTGCTCGGTCTCAATGCCATTCTCGGCGGGATGCGACAGCAGCGCAAGTAGTCGCGTCATGGTATCGGCGTAGTTTTTGCTGGCGGACTCTTCATCATCGAGCTCCATCTCTTTGCCAAGCTGTCTCCAGATCTCGCGCAGAGCAATCTTATCGTCCGTGTGGATGAAGCCACTGAGGCGTACCACGTGGAAGTCATTGGCGTGAGTCTTGTTGTGCTCGCGGATGATCTGGTTGACCAGTGCCGTTTTTCCACTTCCACGCGCACCAATCACCAGCATACTGTTGCTCTCGCCGGCTGTGATTGTCTGCCCAACGACAGTGGCCACCTTTGCATACTCGTCGTCCAGGTTCGTGAGAGGGATTGGTCGCTTTCGCGTAGCTTTTTCGAGAGCGACGTTCAATACGCAACGCAAATGGTGGTCATTGAACGAGACTTGGGAAACCGGGGCAGACCTCCGTGTCGGTTTCACTGCTACCTTCTTGGGCATAACAAGCTTCTTCACGGGCAACGTTTTCGTGGGTGCACGCTTCCGTTCCTCGCCAACCATCTCCATCTCATCCCCAGAAATTGAACCCGAGGCATCGATATCCATCCGATCCTCCTCTTCACTCTCTGGAACCTCCAGCTCTTCTTCTGACCCGCTCCGCTCCTTCCTCCGGTCAAGAGGTTGCGCCGGCATACTCGTCTGCGCTATAGTCTTCGCCGATACAGCGGTCTGCCCTGACCTCCTCACAGAAGTCCTCTTAGAACTACCGGGCTGTGCTAGCTCATCCTCGCTGTCTTCGTCCTGCATCTGCTGCTTTGCCTTCTCTTGAATCTCGCGCATTTCATCCTCGAACGTCTTCTTCGGCGGCCCAGTAGCTGTGATCCATCCTTTGCCTTGACGAACAGTCCCGGCCGTTGTCTTCACCACCTCTTGCTCCTTCGCAGCAGCCTTCGCGGTCTCTGCATTGTCTGAGCTCTTTCCAAACTTCTTGAAGAAGCCCAGATTCGCGCCAGCTTTCCTCGGGGACTCGTCCGGCGCTCTCTGATTCCTCAGTGGGTCCAGTGATCTGGCGCCTGCGCCTCGCTGTCCTGCAGCCCAAGGGCTTTCGACCCGATGTGCGCCTTCAAAGTCATCGTACACACTCAAATCGTCGTCCCGTTTCTTCCGAGGCTGAGTTCTCGCCTGTCTGGCTTGCGCCTTTGCCGCGAACCACTCGCGCTTCGCATCTGAAGTTGTTCCAGCGGTCGCGGGCGAGGATTTGGAGGTTCTGCTGTACGTTACGGGCGCCACGGGAGCTTTGGCGGCGATGGGAGCTGGTGAGCCTTTGGCGGTGTCGTCGCCCACTTTCTGGCGTTTCGTTGGACGAGATGCCATGCTTGCTGCTTCGCAATCCTCAAAAGTGTCAATGTGTCGTGGTCATTGCTGGGCAGACAGCTTGTGAAACGTGAAGTACTCGAGACGCGTGAAGGAAGGTGTCGCGTGTGCACGGACGAATCTCAAAAGGTGCATAAAACTACATTACCAGAAGAAAGTACAGGTATCAAAAGTACAGTATCGTACAACAGTCAGGTCCCTCGCCAGCGGCGCTCCCATTCAAACAACTGACCAACGCCTGACCCCGTTCCCACGCTCAAACTTGAGGCTTCATGCGACAGACGGCCTCGTGTCGCCGACAGTTGTCTACACGATTGTAGAACTTCGGGCATCCAGCAAACCTGCAGTGGAACTTGTCTCCAGAGTGCAGGCTCTTCTTGTGGCGATCGAGATCCTTCTGCCACCGGAAAGTGGTGCCTGCGGCCATGCACTCTGGATGCGGACAGGAGAACGTGGGGTTCTTGCCGGTGCAGGCCTGCTGCGCCATGTGCCTGTTGAGGTCTTTGAACCTGGAACCACAATGTGGACATTCCTTACGCCCATCATCCGTCACAGGATCGGAATGGGCGCTCTCTGCCGACTTCTTCGGCGGCGCGAAGCCCGCTGGCTGTGCTTGGACTGCACGAGGTTGTGGATCTTGCGGCATCCAAGGCTCCGGAACGGGCATCCCGTGAAGCATATACTCCGGTGTTGGTGTAATGCTGTGGTTGTCTTTGTCGGGGAAGTTCACCCCGGAGGTAAAGTCCGTGGTCATGAAGAGTGCGAAGGTGGTGTCGTCCATCTCGAAGTCGTCCATGTCTCTGCTCTTCTATGGAGTGCTAATCCCTCTGTATGGTCTTCGCGAGGCGTAGTCGGTCTTGATCGTCCAGAAAGAACTGAGAGGTGAGGTGTGTGTACTTGACCTTGAGGTAAGTGTGTCTCTCTGAGTCCGCAGGGCAAGCTCTCTCTGGTTCGAATTGTAAAAGTTCTGGTAGTGTAGCTGACTCCTGTTGGTGCAGTGAGTGTCGATTTGGTGGTGTGGACGGGCGTAGTATTAGTAGCAATGCGAGATCTGTTGTCGGCCCTCGCGTCCTCAATAACAGACTTCGCACCAAGAACTCTCCATGCGCGAACAGCCTGTCGCCCTGCGGAACTCCTCTGAAGAGTTTCCCAATGTCTTGCACCCTCCAATAATGTTTATCACTTGTCTGGTCAGCACACCTACCCTCTGTGGTTCGCCACATGCGGTGCTCTTGGTCCTTTCCTGGTGGTGGACCGTGCTGTGGTAGGGCGTCAATGCACACCACTCTCGTCCCATGTCTAGCAAAACCACCAATCTCAAGTGAGGCAGGGTGTCATGGAATGCGTTGAGGGCATCTGATCCAGGTTTGTGAGTCTTGCGGTGCAACCTATTAGATCTGCATGTATCGGCATCAAGCTCCAAGAGTAGCAGCTGGACTTTGGGTCCGGGTGAACTTTGTCTGTGTACACATATGACCTGACGTGTCAATGTACCCGTGTGTAGAGCACAGTGATCTTTTGAAAGCTCTCCACGTCAGTGCTGCCAGTTCGAGCCGAAGGTGCTGGCTGCGGCGACGGATTGTGAAGCAGATCCGGTTTGCAAGCTTGTGGACAGCTGAGAACCTTGACGTGACATTCCCACACTTGAGTCTGTTGGCTCCGACACAGACTGGGCTTCGTGCTGCGTGCGAATATGCCGGTTGTAGTTGTCTGACCTGTTGCCGACCAAAGACTTGTTGCAGTAGGGACAGATGCGTCGTGCTACTGGACTGTGCTTGGATTCTTCATGTCTGGTAAGATCCTTTGGGTATTGGAACGTCTTATCACATCCAGGTACCGTGCATGGATACGGTCGACCAGATGGATCTGAATGTACACGACTTTCATGCCGATACAAGCCTCCCCGGTCGGAGAATCGGTCGCCGCAGAAGCTGCATCCGTGAGTGCCAGTGCGCATCTCCACGCCGGTCCTTCGTGGTCGTCTGGGACCTTTACTAGATGATGCGACTGATGACGAGCGAGACATTGCTGATGGTGATGTGCCATAGGTACTGTCAGCTCGTGGTCTCTGGACTTGACCATGACCGCCCCTCAAAGTGCCTACAACTAGCCCATCGACACCTTGTGTGTTGTAGGCATTGCCAGATGGACTGTAGACATTGGAAAGAAAATCTCGCATGGCCGGGGAGGGCGGTGTCAATATGGAGGCCTGCAGCATATGCTGGCTAGCACGAAGTGGGTATGGTGACCAAGGTGAGCTTTGAGTCACAGTGCAGTGATCTTGAGGGGTGCTAGGGGCCTGTACAGCCATGCTGCTGACTGGTCTGGGCTGGCGGTGTCGGGTTCGTGACATGGCGGCGATCTGAGCATATGTCGGATGCTGTGTATCGTTCTCCATTGGAGCCAGACTCTGCGCCCTAGCAGCTCGCGCTTGTGACGCAGTGCTGGCACTTCCTAGTAAGGCCTGCACCGTTTGCCGAGGCGATAAGGGACGACAGCCTGACCCTGGCATTGCATCGAATGCCGAATGGAGTCTGATATTGTGGACGTCTTGTCCACCATGGAGCGTGGCATGGCTCGTGATCCTAGTGCTACTGCCATGAGCGCTTGAGCCAGAGACAATGTCAGCCCATGACAGTGGTGTTCGCCAGTCGTGGTAGGGGTGTGGTGTTTGCGACTGCTGCTGCGACGGCTGTTGTGGAGCTACTTGCTCTATGACAAAGCATGAGCCGCAGCGGTTGAGAGGAGCACCTGGAGTGGGGCAGTTTACGTTGTGTATGAGACGCTGTGGAAGAACAATCAGCGTTGACACCGTAGATAAAGCATATCGTATTTGCCATGCCTCGTAGAATGCTTCACCCTGATAATCGAAAACAGCCCCAGTAGTCGCAAGCAGGTCTTCCTCGAGGCCGTAACGAATGCCGTCCATAGTCTGTGGGCGAATGTGCTTGAGCTCAGGATGGTAGTGATGAAGTAGAGCAAGGCGGTTATGATGGTATATGTATTCGCTCCCGAATGTTGTTCGCCTTCCGCCGCTAGACTAGAAAGAAGGCACCACGCGGAAGGGCGGTGCCAGCGGGCTCTCACCCTGGCGGTTCCGGCAAGATTGAGTAGCAAGTGTGCGTACTGATCGCTAAGCAAGAAGATGAGAGTCAAGTCGCTGAGCACTGCCCGACCTACATGTTATCCCATTCTACAGAGCAGTACTCACCCGAAATCGCCCTGACTGTGCACCACACGTGCAAAGCCAAAAGCGTAGGCCGCACACTGTGCAGTGGGCCAGTGAGCATCATGCCGAATGTATGCGTCCTAGTCGCGACGGCACAACGACACAAGCCGGATGGTCGGTTGGAGGACATGTTCAAGACCAGCATCGCGGTGATGCTACTTCGCCCAGAACCGGTGAGTCAAACGGCGAGCTGCGTACTGAGAGCAGACCAGCCGCGGTATATGATGAGCCCGGCAAGCTGTGAGCGGCAGAGATAACGGGAAAGCTCCAGCATTGGGAAACGCGGGGAGAGCTTTCAGTTGCCGCGCGTAATCGCATCGTGTCAAAGTGAAAGGCGACAGGATTCTCTGGCTGCATGGGGCAGTTCCGCGAGCTGCAGGACATGGTCTTGTGATCGTGGCACTTGCAGACAAGTGAACAGGAGCAGAAAGCTTAATGACAAGTGAAGTGAAGTGACGTGAAGTCGGAGGAAAAGCAGGGAGCGTAAATCTCACAAGCGCCCCCGGCAGCGCACGGATGGAGAAAAACCACACTGCCTCATTTGCGGAGTCTCAAAGGGGCAACCTTCGAGAAGGTGTGCACTGCCACACAACAACGACTGCCAGATTCTCGGCTGTACGTTGACGTGATGTAAGACATGCCGCTCGTGTAGAACGCTTGCGAGGCTTACCCACACTACAGACCAGAGGTCTGCCAGAGCACATCAGATGTCATTCCCGTGAGGCCCAACCCGAGTCACTCGTGACAATAACATCTATGCACCAAGCAGGGCGTATCCAGAATCACACATTCCTGATTCGTACTTCTTACCCCCTGGAGACGCAAGAAACGACAGCGGAGCATCCATCGCCGGCACTGCAATCCATCACAACCATAAGCCGAGGTGGCTCTGCAGCAGCAATTGACTTTCAACGTGCAGTCCATACAGCACCCCCATCCTGCCGACCGGGGCGAAATGGGCATCAACTCGTCCTCGCGGCTTAAAGATTCTCCTTCTCATGAGCCGAGACGGCGTCAAGTTGATCCCTCGGGCACCGCCCCTCTCCGCGATTGGACACTTTTTGTCTGTCACTGTGTATCTCCAGATTGCTACGCTCTGCCGATCCAGGTTGATGAGGACAGTAGTCATCGAGACATGTAAAGAGGCTAGTCACTCATTCGTGGGCTGGGGAATAAGCATTGTAGGGCACAGCTATAGCTAGCTACACGCGCGCATGATCACAGATGTTGTTGTTGTATACTTGGTTAACATCAACCAGGAGTGATGCCTGCGAAACAGCGTGTGACCGTTTTGCAGGTGTTCAAGTATTCCTGTGATTGATGTGTTGTAAGCTCGCTGACTGTCATGCTGTATTCGTGTCTCTAGGTATGGTACAAGCTGGGTAGGTTCTGATTTCGTATCTGCCCACTCAAAGCAATGCAACCCTTCCTGATGTAAAAGTGTTCAAGCATCCATGGCCCGACTGAAGCAAATTGGTATATCGCTGAATGAAATCATATCATCAAGCCCTGAATTGAAAGCTCTCATGATGTAAAGAGGTCGTGACGTGTGGGCCATGATCTCACGAAGAGGTACGGCTCGAAGGTGTCCTCGAGATCTGCATCGGTGAATCGATGCGATGCTGCGACGCTAGATGGCGATCCAGATGGTCTTGCCTACCAAAGCCCTTCGTGTTGAACTTGCATCCTGGGTAGCGGCAGTGGAAGCGTTGTCTATTTGGATCGTGTCGAGGTATATGGCGACGAAGATCCTTGCGATATTGAAATCTTTTATCGCAATCAGGGCAAACATGACTCCGGCTCTGATAGGGCGCGTGTGAGCGCAGGTGATGTGTCAGGTCCCCTTGCGTGTTGAATGCTGCATCGCATTGCAGGCAGTTGATTTCGCCGAGAAGCATGTCATCTTTGCTGCGCCGCGTTGACCGCCCGGATGACGACCCTACCGATGAGGCAGATGATGGAGACAGATGTGCGTCCGACATGGCTGGTGGTGCCAGTCGACCTGTGTCAAGACGCAGCATGTTTCCTTCGCCAGCTGCCGATGCTCGTCCAAGCCAGCCTTTCATATGACCAGAGCCATGGGGTCGCATATGTAGGTTGTGTTGGCCAAGATTCTCATTGGAGAGCACCTGGGGAGAACTTGTTGCTGGCGTGTTCATCGATCCTTGGCCCTGCTGGTATGCATCTGGCATCTGCTGGTCCAGTTCAGGAAACAGTTGCTGGAGGTCAACATTCTGCTGCTCTGGGTAGAATCGAGGCTCGAATCCAGGTGGTGCTGAGTGTGCATAACCAGCCACATAGCCTTGATGATGTTCGGTGAACGATGGCTCGCTGTGCACTGTTGGACCGCATTGAGTAGTATTCGTCTGGCAGAAGAACTGAGCATTTCCATGTGCCACAGTATCCCATGAAAGATGCACTTGCCCGTTCGACAGACCTCGAACACTATCAGGCGTAGCGCAGCGATCCTGCATTATAATTGGTGTTCTTGGCGCGCCTATATGGCCTTTGTGCATCTGCATTTGTGCCGTGTGGTCTTGCTCTTCCGCGAAGGACGATGTTTCGAAGTCGAGAGGAGAAAAGTACCCAGCCACGGCGTGCGAAATTGGCATAGGCTGAGAGCGTGGTATGGACGGGTAGAGTGGCTCAGCAGATGCGGCGCGATGGTAATTTTCTCCCATTGATGATGTTGTCTGCTCTGTTGTTAGCCACCGTGGCCCGTAGCCGTACACTTTCTCCTTACATGCGAGGCTTACCAAACGAGCGAACTGCGAGTGGGCTAACATGCTTGAGACTTGTTCACCTGCAAAGGCCCAATCGAGGTCGAGGTTGCTTGAATCAAAGCCTTCTGAGCCGGCAGGATGTGCGCGTACGTTCGTCGCTAACACTAAGACTAGCAAAAGAAGAATGGTAGTCGAATGGCTGTTAGATTTAGGCATCGGATACTGTTGATGCTGGGAACGGGCTAACGCCAAGCTCGATGCGCCGTGGTCAATAAGTAGTGGCCAGGGTGGTGAGTGCTGTAGTGGTATAGCGAAGCGACAGCGAGACTGAAGGCATACATACCAATGCCCTCTACCTTATAATCTACCATGGCACGCGCATCGCAGTTTGAGGACGCCCATTAGCAGTCGCGGAACCTGTGATGCTGCGGTTCGGGCTGTGTACGCAACCTCAGGTCAAGAGCTACGCCGAATCGGGCTTCCTGCTGCAGGCCAAACATCATCATACGCCCGGGAGTCTCATCATGCGGCGAGCTGCGATGTTATGCTCTCACGCGTGCAGTTTGAATATCGATGAATGGTGAGTGCTGTCGTCGTTGCAGACGAGAAGCTGAGGAAGAGAGGAAGACAAAGACAAGGAGAAGGAGCATCGCGGGGCAGCTCACAGCTCCGGAATACCTCCACCTCTGGTTCTACTCCAACGCTCACTACAATGCAATTGTCCAAACTTTTCTCATTCGCTTCAGCATCTTCTTGTTCACAGTAGTACCACGACGACCAAACCTCGTCACCTCCAATCCCAGATCCCATCGTCACCTCGCAGCCCTACCACCCACTAGCCACATCACGCACGCTACCGTCAACACCACTGCTTCCACCACGCTTCTAGTGCGAACAAGTGCGCGAACTTCATCCACAAGCCCGCCAGCTAACAACAAGCCACAATCCCGTTCATCGTGCATACTCCCCGTGCAAGCTATCCCATCAGCTTAGCCGTTGGTGTCACGCAGATACCTGTCAAACCAGGCAGAGATTGAGGCTGTGCTGTGCTGCTCTCTCTCCACGTCTTAGGTCCCCACCAATCGGCAGCTTTCGGCAAAGACCCGTGCTCACAACACAGAAGTGTGCATGCATACCCGTCAGACTATTGATCTGTGGGACCACTGACGAGTCGATGCTCTGCCACTGGTGTGGCTTTTGCTGTGCAATGTGCCGTACTCCCACCGGTCAAACAATACGTCAGCAGGTCACACATGTCGTGAGATGGCCCTGGGGTGTCGACACTTTTCGGGGCCGGTGGAGAGACCTTGATGGTTACGAGAACAATTGTAGTAGATGTGCTTGTAGACTTGTAGTATACATTCCCCATGGCCCTTTTTGGACCAAACGACGCCGTGCCTCTCTCATTTCTACTTGTGCCGTGACCTTCTGATATCAACACTGCCTTCCGAAAGCATATACACGCCCGCTCCGTTTGCTGGGTTCTCAATGCTGTATGAACTGGGTCATCGATCTCACTGCACATGCCTTCAAGCACTACTATTGCTGGCTATATCGACAGCTTTGTTCGTGCCGTTCGAGGTGGTCCTTTCGAGCAAATGGTTGAGTGTGGTACTTGCAGCCCCGGTTGTTACAGATCAAATGTCGATCGCGCGGCGCGTGGGTCTTCATATGTCTTGTAAGATCCTTCATGTAGTACCATCCACTTCCGCAGATGCTGCAGAAGTGTCTCGGCGGCATGTGGCAGCGAGCGTGGTGGGTCATGGCAGACTTTGTTAAGAACCTCTTCCCACATGGTTTCCCCGGAGCTCCTTTGCACAAGAAGTTACCGTGTCCAGCAGTAGTAGAGACCGATGTTGCACGGGACATGCGTCCCACTTGGAGGGTCGCGTGAGGGGCGAGGTGAGTTGTATCGTGGACAGCAGGAACGCTGTACATCGCTCCCACCCAAGAGTGGAAATTCTCGACAGCTGGTGTGTTTGTGGGCACGCCGCTCAAGTTCATCGGATTGGTCGGCACTGCTGAGCTTATGTCATGGTGTGTGCCGACGGCACGATGCTGGCACAGTCCACTGGGCGTGGGCGATGGCATTGCCTCTGCACGAGCGAAGGCAACTTGCCCAGTCGACATTGTATCAGGTGTGAAAAAGCCTCCTCTCTCCGTGAACATATGTCCCAAGGCCTGCGGTGCCGTCTCAGGCATTGGGGCGTCAGCCAACACCGCGAACCGATTGTTGGCTTGCCATGAAGGTTCCGGATGAGACATATCGGCCTCCGGGCGCAGAGAGGAGGGTGGTGTGTTCCATGCATTGTGATACTGCAATCCAGAGGCCCGCATGGGAGTGACAGGTCCTGGACATCCACGTGTCTGCATGGCAGCTGTTACAGATTGAAAGTTGGACAAGCCGGCGTCCAGATCGATCGAGTCGACTGTGACATCCACATCCATGCCAAAATCCATGTCTTCGACATCTTCCTGTACAGTACTTGTGTTGCCTGCTTGCATACCATCATCCACGAATGCTCCTGTTTGTGACACATCTTGAGCCAGCAGTCGAGGGTCGATGTTGTCGTTGATGTCGATATTATCGACGTCGTCGATGTTGCCGCTCCAGCCTTCCATGTTGTACCTGTGTCTCTGCGGTCCAGCAGAGCTCATGTGGTGTCGTCAGTATGGGTCGGCGAGGACTGCTGCAATTGCACCGAACGTGTTTCGTTGCAACGGAGGAGAGATATCGAGGAAGTGGTCGGCGGTGCAAGCGGTTCGAGGCAGAAGGGACTCGAAGTACTAGAGTCAGCGGTAGTGTGCACACACTGTCAAGAAGAAGGACAATGTAGGGAAGACAAGAAAGACGTCCGCTCAGGTACCAACCTGTAGTTTTGTGTGAATGGCGGCCATGGCGGCCTCTGTGATGGTGTCCTGGCGGCTCTGCTGATGAGCAGCCCAAGCAAAGGCGCAGCGAAGCTCACAACAGCCATCAAACCCCGGCGAACAAGTAAGAAACTGGCCTTGCCAATGCAATACATGTCCTGCTGTGCTTCGTGGTGTTGAATGTACTCCGTATTCAGCATTGCGATGCAGGCATGATGGCTTGCTGGATGACAAGGAGCTGTTGGTAGTCGTCGACCGCCGCGGGGTGGAGACGGTCTTGTCTTTGTTGCTGCTGTCAACGTCTTGCTGCTGTAATCAAGCAACACAATCGCTGCGCTTCAGCGCTCGCGAACTGCCTCGAGAGCTGCATCGCCATGGTTGAGCCGTGTCGCTGGCAGGACTACATCATTCTTCCTGACGGCGTGTTGGTGTAACGGTCAGCGATGCCGCAGCAGCTCAGTTAGACTGTTCCTATTCCTTCACCGCGACCTGCCGCGCCACTTTCCCAAGCAGCGCCCAAGCAACACATCCAGCACGCTAGCCAGCACGGCGGGCGGCGCAGCGTGAAAGTGGAAGCGCACAGGTGACGATAGCACACCTGCCACGTTGGGAGCAGACATCGCGTCGCCAGATGAGCTGCCAGCGCGGTCGTGCTCCCAAGACGCGGTCCGGCATGGGAAGCTGCCCAACGCGTTCGTTGTCCGTACCATTGACGGCCAAGACTGCAGACAAGCCCAGTACTGGCTCTGTTTGTCGAGAGTCATTCAAGTCCGTGTCCTGGCCAGTCGCCGCGCCTCAGACAGACATCGGCGAGACTGCTGTGTGACGTTGTCCCCAGCGCTCCGTGCTCACGTCGTCCTGACTCTCGCGTGAGCCCTCAAAGATCTCTCTGGCAGGCGAGCGCATGGTCCGGTTCCGGTTCCTACGCTGAGTGATGATCGCCGCTGGTGTGCCTCTGGGGTCAAGTGACAGATGTCGAACGCATCAACTCTGCATATCAGCCACGATGCCTGAGCAGCCGCGTCTACTTGTCTTCCCAGGCTCGCAAGTGACGATAGAGTGACTCTCGGGGAGGGTATGGTCGAGGGCGGAGGGGGTCTTTATGCAATGTTGTGGTCAAGAGGAGCCAGCGACGTGTTCCTCTGTTATTTGCACAGCCTTGATCCAATAGGCGTCCGAGGCGGCCGTACAGCATGCAGTGGCCTCTCCCGGACCTAGATAAGGCAGTCATGAGTTTGGCGTGATCATCAAGAATCAAGATGGTGAAGAGTGGAGATCAATGTGAGACAGAAAACGGCAGTGCGGAGCGGAAGGACCGTAACCCTCTTCACTCATGATACTTCACCGCCTTGTCATTGTGATGATGTGCCAGGGGCCCGGCAGAGGCGTCAAGCATGTCGTTCACACTGCTTCAAAACAAAACCCCTACCTAGTATACTACTTCTAGGCTAAGCTTGGCAACCGACACGATGCGTCCCGGCCTACTCTTATAACGTGGTAGTATCGAGGCCGGACTATTGCACTTGCTCTCGTTGTGATTAGCGATGCGAGGGCAATACTAATAGGTTTGTATGTGAGAGCTAAAAGCCCCCATGGCTCTACCATTGTTTTAACACATGCATCCCCAATACATAGCCTCTTACATTCACCCTTTTCTCTCCCGGTTCAAAAATACGGTAGCAAACAAGCCCGTCGCAACGAAACTCTCCCTCGCGGCCGCGACCATCCTCTCTATTCTCTTCCCTGCTACCTTAGCTGGGGTATGCACGCCAGAGATCTACTCTCTCGCGCTCTCTGCTACCTTTTCTCCTGCTTTGCTAGTTATTCTTCCAAATACAGCTGCGGAGTAGACAGTCTTGGCGGTATCGGAGTGTTTAGACCCCACTCGGACAGCGAAAACAAAGGGAAATTACAGCGATGTACAGTAGGTCATCCTTGCGAAAAGGGGAATGATGGATGTATCTTCATTACGGAGTACGTTGGACATGATTGCATAGCGTTCGGGACAGATGGTTGCAGGGCGAATTGCAGTTGAGTAAGCCGGGCTCTTCGAACTTGATCGCCACCTGGGTGGTTTTCTTCTGCATAGTAGCCCTACCAGAGATTCCCAGCTTTCTCATGCGCCGCAAGGGATTCTTCTTTTCCGCCGCCAGCGCCTTTGCGCAGCCGACAATTCACACACACCTGCTCTCAATGCTCTATATTGATCGTCCTCACCCCGTCAGCTCCTCTCTGCTGCTTGCTGGCTGCGACAGTCAAATTGGCAACCATACCCTGCACAAACTCTGTGCTCTCCAGCCAAGGCAGGAAAGCCTTGATGAACAACCCTACGAAAGTCGTAGACACCAAATTGACACCCTCCAGGAACACGAGCCTTTGGTGCGCAGGTATGACAATGAACGAGATCAGAGAAGCCAACGGTCGGATACCCACGAAAGACCAGAACCAGCGGATGAGAATTTCCTGCAGCAATCAGTACCTCGTCAATCTCGAGACACGGTAGGAGAAGAAGGGAGAGGAGAAGGTAGAGCTCACCCATTTGATCCACCCGCCGATCACATTCTTCTTCAAGACGACCATTTTCCAGTCCTGCTTGGCGAAATACCAGACTGCCGCGACTGTAGCTTCCCACAGCCCTCCCACCGACATTTCCAGCACCCACTTTACGAACGTATTCCACCAATTGAGTGAAGCACGTTTGACCTTGCCTTGAGCAATCCATTTCTGAACTATGGCTTCTTCCTTCCCGCCATGATCATCTTCGAATATGACATTCTCGAACGCTGCTGAATGAGATGGTGCCAGTAGATCCTGTACTTTGAGACGACCGGGGAAAGTCCGCTCGAGCCAAATCTGCCAGTAGTAGCTCAAGGGCGTTATGAGAAGGAGGAATAGTATGCGATACGGCAAGTCATGCTTGTAGAACGACGTCTGCTCAGCATTTGTGGTATTCGTCGAGTTCAAACCATGTGTGGTCAGATGACTACCAAAGATAGTGTAGTTGTCGCTCGTGGCGGATCCATTGTTCAATGAAGTGGTTGCATTGACCGAAGAGGCAGAGTAATTGTTCTTCGCTCTCGCGGCGTCTTCCACAGCATCGATGGCGTGTGTCCAGTCCTGGTAGAGCGAGCTCTCATAAACATAGTTTCCTGCATGTGCCCAGAGATGGTGAGAAATGATCTGCTCCAGAACAGAGAGGGCAATGACTTGGATTACGGCAACAAGCATGTGTGACTTCGCCATAGTGATTGGCAAACGTGTTGTATTATCCAGAGCGCGTGGCCTTTCGAGATGTATAAGTACAGCGGTTAAGCATTCGCAGTTATGACACACGCTCAGCCTGTCGTGCTTGGCTGTGCCGCATGAGTTTCCTTGGTTGCTGCTTCAAGTATAGATCGTTGATGTCTCTGCCTGTGGGGCTGGTCTTTCGAGAGATTATCGTCACTGGGCTGGTCGATTCACAGGCAGTCCCTCGCAAGCATCGCCTTGTTAGAAGAACACAAAGGATTTGTGCTGCTGTCGTGGGATTTGGATGTTATAGGAAGGATTCGCGCTATGACGAAGTGTCCCAAAGTGTCCCAAAGTGGACTAGGAAGGATCGCCAACCTATCGGATACCGGCACGATAGCGGAGAGCTGTGTGAGGGCCTGGAGAAGAGGCCAGGAATACGTCTTGATTCATAATCATTTTCTAGGTCAAGAGACCCTACCACGCAGGTTGTAGGTAGCATTGTCTTTGCCAGATCTCCGCCCGTTCAGACAGTCAGCCCAGATGATCGTACTTCGTGCCAATCATGACTTGTGCTCCACGACGACAGATAGCCGCAACCGGATTGCAGCAGTAAATGTGTGATGCCACTTTGACTCCACAGCCCAAGGTCATCATCTCTTGCTCAGCGACCCAAATTCCGAATCTCTCCCACCGGTGCCTCTGCCATTCATGCTCATGCCCTTGATCTTTTTGCTCAACTCTCTGGAGAACTGATCATCCTGAGTCGTGGTAGATCCTCGTTTCACTGGTCGCATTCCGTGTTCGTCCAAGATGGCCAGTAGAGTAAGCCAGCCTAGACCCAGAAGAAGAAAGATTAGTACTACCCAAGATACACGACAAGGTCTGGGCAGCGAGGCGGTGCGAGATGATGTGATATGTTGTACAAGAGCCATGATGAGTGTGCAAGTGCATGACAATCTACATCTGCAGGATCGTTTGGAGAGTGGCCCAACCTGGAGTATGCATGAGAGTTGCGCCAAGTGCGGCGTCCTTCTTGGTGGCGACTTGACACAGCAGCTTCATCTCGTCCTGCAGGAGTGGTCAGTAATGGTACCAGAGTCAGGCAGTCCGTTCCACATACCTCGCTGAGAACTCCGAGGCTCTGGATGTAGGTCAAAGCGTGAAAGTCGGAAACCACTTCCACCCCCTGCTGTGTATCGAGAGCAACTCTGTTGGCACCCGACTTGAGTTGTTTCTGTAGATCTCTAGGCTCTTGCAGCTCACCCAACGCATCTCTGTTCTCTATCGTGAACTCGTTTCTGGTGAAGAGCGGCTTGGGCGCTTGTGGGAATCCGTGGGTCAACGTCACGAACAGATATTCAACTGGGAAAGACGGCTTGGCGTTCTCCTGAACATTGGCGCCGTATTCGTTGATCTTGCGGTAGAAAACTTCGGGAATGTACCGCTGCTGGCCAAGACGGTCGACCTCGTCCTCATCTTGTACAAGCATAACAGTAGGATCTGCCGATGGTTCGATGATCTGCGCGCGCTCCATCTCTACGGCATCATTGGAAGCCATGTAGGCTGAGATCCCGATTTGGCCTTCGGCGTCGCCAGACACCACGCACGTCACGAAGTTACTGCCGAACTTGCCAGTCTCGCTCCACTTCGAGGGTCGTGGGAACTTGGCCTGATATCGAGCAGAAAAGCACACCTCCAGAGACGACAGGAAATACGAGTCCACGTGTCGCTTGCATACAGCCATGCCTTGATCCGCAGTGGTGGGAGCTATGAGGTCAGTGTAGATGACTCCGATCCGCTGAAGACCGCTGAAACCCGCGAGCTTGTCGATCGCCGCTTCGTTGTCCCAGTCAGTCAGTGTCACCCCGTCAGGCTCGTCCACTTGCGGCGGCTCGTAGATGGCCTCGACGACGGCCTTTGTGCCGAGCGGCACCAATTCGTATTCCTCATAGCGTCCGTACAGAAAGCCCAATCGCTGCGCTCCGCCTCTTCTCCAGAAGTCCAGGAAACGATTGACAATATCAAAAGATTCGAACTCGACGTGATCGACCATGCGGAAAGACTGCGGTTGTAGCGAGATGGCCGAAGGCTGACACTTGCTGCAAATGCCGGCTGGGAACGGCTTGTGACCCGAGGGGCACTGTGGGTTGACCCGAAAGTAGGGCTCTGACAGAGGCGGCATGTAAGAACTGCCTTGGTCGTACTTGTTCTTGCCTTGGTTCTTCTGGCGAAGGTATGCATGAAACGACATGTGCTTGATCTTGTTCTCCTCCAGATACGACTTGTCGTATGGCTCCACTGGCTGGCAGTAGTCACACATGCCCTTGGGACCGTGTCTGCACATCTTCTCGTCTTTCTTCCTGTGAATCTTGCCATCAAGCTTATCTAGGCGGTCATCAAGCTCCGACTGCTGCACCGTCTCCCACGGTTTCTTGATGAGGCCCGGCGCAGTGTTGATGGCGACCGACCCGAGCTCTTGCTGCGTGACTTCCTTTCCGCTGAGCTTGCTGGCTGGTGCAGAGTGGCCGTTTTGGGCGGGTGCATCGGAGTATTCGAAGAACAGATAGACGAGAGTACCGTGTGTCAGGCCAATTCTACCAAATGTCACGCCTCTCATCTTCTCCATCGGCCTCGTTTCGCCGCCATGTGGCTTCGGTGACAGCTGTATCGTGGAAGCATCGACAGTTGATGGCAGCTTTTCAATTATTTGCGGGAGTACGGAGTAGATGTCCTGGTCGGCGTCGACGTTCAGACGGAACTGGCCCTCGCGGGACTGGAACCGTAGTATCATCATGGATGTGCTGGTGCAAGCGTCGTGGGCTGTATGCGGGCAGGGCAGGCAATGAGCGTGAGGTCGAAAATCCGAAGGTGGTGAGGCAAAGGTAGGGACGGCGCTATCGTGATGCTTGTGGGAATGCCATGTGACACGCTGTTCGGTCTGGCGGGTGATGGATGTCGGTGGACTGCGAAAGAAAGCAATCAGACGTGTCGACTGCTGCTTCAGTCAATCGCGTCTGCCTTATGTCATGGTTTGACTAGTCTCGTCTAATTCTAGTGCCTCGCTTCGGCAAGTGATCCGCCGCGCAGGGATCGCGTTCACTTGTGTGGAAAGAGCCACCTGGTCTGAGAGAGGACACTTTCCTCTGCACTTTTCTCTCCTACTACATACACTCCTTACGACAGAACAGCCGACACAATACAGAAAGTAATCTACAGCGACTCTGATTGTACTGTTTGCGCATAGAGCGCTCCTCGACTGCGACCATGGCCGACACCAACTCGACCTTCAACTCCACAAATGGCACATTCGCCAACGGGACATTTAATGGCACAGATGGCGAATTCACACCTCCAGCGCCCGGCAACTTCTGGATCGGACTGCTATGGCCCATTCTGTACATCACGATCCTGGTAGGATCGCTGTCCACATTCTCCTCGCTCTACCGCAAGCGCCAAATAGCCAAGGCCGCCCGGCTGGAGTCCTGGTTCCCACCGCACAAGCAGCGAGACTTGTACTTGTCGCTGTTGCACATGGACCCTAGCGAAGGCGCGAGCGAGGATGAGAAGAAGCTGAAGCAAGTGCCCGATAATGTGCTGAAAGCTGCACTGCTGAAGCGAGCTGTGGAGGACATCCAGAGAATCGTGCAGCTGAGAACTGGCAAGCCTGCGTTGCAGACTCTGTTGCAGAGGGGCAGCGTGGGAGAAGAGCTGTGGCAGCGATACTTGAGAGCCGAAAAGGAGATGGAAGAGGAGGTCAAGGATGTTGTCAACGAGGTATGCTGTCTTTGGAGACTGTGATGGCAGACGATGGTGCTAACCTTGACGACCAGGCCAACGCTTTCGCGCCCAACTGGGGTCAAATTATTTTCCAATCTGCAAACGAGATCAACCAAAACCGCCTACTCAAGGAGCGTATTGCCGAATTGCAAGCTACGACACAAGCTGAGAAGGACTGGTGGGAGAAGCGGAGGACCGGTATTCAAGCAAACTTCATGAGAGAACTGGACGAGGACGAGGCTGCTGAGGCACAGGCCGCCGAAGCTGCACTTGCGAAAGCACAAGCGCAGCAAGGGAGCAGCGATGAGGATGCTCCTGTCATTGTAGAGGCCGGAGGTCCCGGCAGCGCGCAGGGAAGTTTGCGGCAGAAGAAGAAGGGTGCAAAGAAGTAGAGCTTTGAGGCTGCCCAGACAGGCAGTATTGGCTTTGATGAGGTTATGGTCTGCATGAAGAGCCGTGGGCGGCCAGGCGTAGTCGTTAGCGGGCGTTCGGGTTCACAAATTCTTCTGCATTGTCTGTGTACTTGGGCGCATCTCTGGAGTGGTCTTGGCACAGGATCTGGTCAGCAGCCAAAGAAGTTCGAGGTTCTGTAGAGAATCACAGCAGATCTCATGAACAGTCTCCAGTCTCCTTGTATGAGCAGCAGCGAGGCATATGCTGAGACGATGCGTGCAAGCGGCTGTCGTCGCTCGTCTTCATTGCAATTATCCGTCTCAATAATAATAATTATCTTGATGATACCGATGTAGAGAGAGAAGCGATCTAGCCCGTTTGGGAAAGAGGAGCCAAGAACGTGTATGCCTTGACCTGCGACATCGACGCCGGCCTATCACTCCTCGAACACAGGAGATTCAACCACAGGCGCAACGATCACGAACACGCAACATGGCCGACATCACCCCAAACCCCGGACAACTCAACTGGCGACTGAGCGCCCACCCCATCACCCTCTTGACCTTCCTCTCCTTCCGAATCGGCACGTCTCAAATCCGACTACTCCCTCACTCCACGGTCTCTAGCTAACACGAATCTACCTCCTCACAGCAAGTCTCCTCGTCTACCTCCTCGGCATGATCTTCACCGAGAACTTTGTCCTCATCTTCATCATCACCATCATCCTGCTCGCCATGGACTTTTACTACCTCAAGAACATTGCCGGCCGGCGCCTCGTAGGCCTGCGCTGGTGGAATGAAGTCAATGGACAATCGGGCGACTCGCACTGGGTTTTTGAGAGCGCGCCGCAGGCCAACGAGCCGGGCGGGAGAGTCATCAATGCGACGGACAAGAGGTTCTTCTGGATGGCATTGTACACGCAGCCGGCATTCTGGATTGCGTTGGCGGTGTATGCGTTTGTGACGTTCAAGTTTGTGTGGTTGACGTTGGTTGGTAAGTGGTTTGGCCGCACGGGAATTGGGGGGTTTTTCGCGGGAGTTGCAAAATGCTGACAGCTGGACAGTTATAGCGCTGGTGCTCACGATTACGAACACGCTTGCCTTTTCGAGATGCGACAAGTTCAGTCAGGCGAGTGGGCTGGTGGAGAGAAGTCTGTTCACGGGCTCTCTGGCGCGCAATGTGGGAGGGGCAATGGTGTCGCGGCTCTTTACTCGTGGGTAGCAAGGTCTTCTACGTCTAGCGAGCATATACGAAGGTTAACGTGAATCATGTTCCTCATCTCATCTTCATCTTTTGTGCCGTGTGATTCGATGTAGAAGTTAGACAATGTCTTGTGCCTTGTCTATGCTACTAAGCGACTGTGCGTATCGTGCACTGCCTTTCTATGCACACACGCAATACATTCCTTCCTGGACATGATCGCTGACAAAGATGCAAAGCTCGCTCAAATCAGAACACCCTTGTTCTGCTGTTTGTCCACCCGGTAATCTTTCCAGATAGCAATAGCCGGGATGCCTAGAACAAGCACGGCGACAGCGGATATGCAACTGTAGTACTGCGTTTGACCCCACGCGTAGTTGATTGCAGTACGCTCGACGGTTCCAGGAACGAACAGTTCTTGAGCCAAGTAGCCCCCAAGATAGAATTCCTGTACCTTATCTTGCAAATCTGCTGGCAGAGCGCGAGCGAGCGCCGCGGGGAAAGTGTTGGAATAAATGGCCGTGGACTAGATTTCGGAAAGTCAGCGGACACTCCATACGGCGCCAGCCCGTCATGTGTCTCGTCACATTCTCGAGATGGGCTGTACTGGTTGTCACTCACCACCGCACTGCCAATCGAACCTCCTATGTTCGAGGCAAGATAGATGATCGACAGCATCATCGGCACACCCTCACGATCAGCAGCGGTCATCACAGCCATGTCCTCGCCGATGACAAGAGTTCCGCCAGCAACGGCAATGAAAATCTGGCACATGACGACATACCCAATCCCGTGGTCGCCACCGCGGAAGTGAACCATCAGGCCAGATCCGAGGAACATGAGCGGCAAGCCGAAGAAGAGACAAGTATACTTGAATCGCTTCGTCGCGTAGACCCAGGCGCCGAAGACGACGGACCAGAAGCAAGAACCGATGTTGTAGATCTGGCTCATGTATCCTGCATACTTGACTGGCAGGGCGTAGGTCACTTTGACGTAGTTGTAGTACTGGAGGTCCCACGAGTAGAAGCTGAAGTAGAGGACTGCTGCGAGAACGCAGGCTCCGAGGACTGTGCGCTCACGAACCAGTTCCCAGCGGACAAAGTGGACGCGGGCGAAGTAACGTTCCCATGCGTAGAAGACTGGGAAGAGGCAGACTCCAATGACAATCATGGCGATGAAGGTAGCGGAGCCGAAGTCGGCGCGACCGTAAGATTGGAGCGAGAAGGGCAGGAGGAAGAAGATGAAGGCGAGCATGAGGAGGACGCAGCCAATGACTGTGGAGGTTGTTAGCCATGATAAAAGACGTGACGTGGTGTGGCGACTTACTGTCGAACTCATGGAAGTAGTGCACGAACGACTGCAGCGCACCGCGACCCATGTCCTCTTTCGTGAGTAGACCCATCCTCTCTGCCTTCTTCTGGTAAAACTTGAACACAACAGCCAGCGGAAGGAAGACAACAGGCTGGATGATACAGAACGCACCAACAGCCCATCTCCAGGTCGTTGTTGCCAGGAATGCATCTGCTGCAAGTGGTCCGGTGAATGCAGTGCAGATGAAGGGCGTCGACACGAATCCCCATGCAAAAGCTCGGTTGCGAAGTCCAGTCGTGTCTGCAACAAAGATGTCGAGGATGAGGTAGACGGCATCGTAGCCGATCCAGTAGAGAACGTAGCCAGCAGCGTAGCTGTTCACGCCGTTGCTGGAAGCAATGATGATGATTCCGAGCAGGTAGATGAAGAAGAAGGTGAGGTAGCCTTCAGTTCTGCCCCAGATGTTGAGCAGCTTGGCGATCGGAAGCTTCAGCACACCACCGATGATGGTCGCGAGAATTTGTGCAGTGGTGTAGGCGGGTGCTGTGGAGAAGCTCGAGTATGCGGCGACCGAAGCATACGACATTACAGACGACTGGAACGCCAGCATGAAGAAGCAGACCCAGATCCTGCCTGTCCGTCAGCTTCATCAGGTTAGCGGAACTGAGGTCTCTCATTCACATACCATGCAAAGGTTGCGTATAGGACAGGCTTGGTCCAGACAAGTGCCGCCGCTTCAGCTTTCTTGATGCCTTGGTGCGCATCTGCCGTCACTTGGTCGGGGTGCTGCTGGACTTCCTTCTCGTTTTGTGCCTCCAAGCTCAAGGTGTCGCTATCTGATCCAGAATGCGAGCCGGCCTTTTCGACGGGCGACTTCTCTTCACCAGCACCAGGTTGAGCGAACGTCTCGGCAGTGTGGTTCAGAGTCCTGCGACCACGAACTTGGTCAAAGACACCCATCTTGGTCGTCGACGTCAAGCGAATGACTGACGGACACTGATGCGGCGGTTGATGGTGGGCAAGAGGTGAAGTGAAGCTGGGTGAGAAGATCCCGGGAGATTGATAAGATCTTTGCGTGGTCTTATGGGAGCTGCAGCCCACGCCACTTGGACCAGCATCGCGACACACTCGCGCGGGCTCTTTGCGATTTCTGGCGAACGAGTGGGTGGATCGCGCGAGAAAAGGCGGTCCCGGGCGTGGCCGAGTTCATCTTCCCTGGCATCCGCCCAAGCGCGACGTCGAATGCATCGAATGAGCATGGCCTTCACCTCGCCCGACACGGCACTTCGGATCTGACAGTTGCTCGCGTGGCAACGGATGCTGTTCGGCCTGCAGCACGCTGGTGTCCGAGGCGTCTTCTGGTGATGTTCGACCTCCATCCTCCGCCCAGCAGTCGGGCGTTTCTTGGAGCTCACCAAGCATCACCAAGGCGTGGGCTGGTCGGATAAGACCACACTTTGCGCATGCGCCGATACCGGCACTGCACCTTGGCGAAAAGTTTCTTTGTCTTCGGATGGTCCACCACGGAGCTATCCTATCCTATGATCATCATCTCACATCCTGGCAATACGTCCACATCTGCCAACACGTCCGAAAGACTGTGCTAGTGCAGCACTGTGCCGCGAGCTCGCCACTTCGCGTGGACTGGCGGAAGCGGAATTCGCACATTTCGAGCTTCGGAATCGACAAAAGGGCCGGCAGGGGAAGTATCCCACGCGGGCCACGTCAAGCCTCGTGGCCGCGGCTGTTAAAATATGCGCGATACGCGATCGTGGACTACCGTTGAACCACCGTTGCATGCCAGTGTTCCATTTGACGAAGCTGATCGCGGACAGACTGCATCGCGCGACATGTACGCGAACGCATTCCCGAGCGTACGACGTTTCCTGGCAGGTAAAGCAACCAATGCATACAATTGCAATGCGTGACACAGGTCTGCTGCCTATCTTTGACAGTCACATTCTTGCAACATCTGGTCGGCACCGGCTCTTCAGCACCATGAAAAGGCAGGTGAATCTATCCAAAACTCCTGGATGATAACACCTACGATGAAGCTTAGCTGGACGATGCTACCGACCCCGCCCTCATCACCGCTGCGATCTCATCATCAATCAGGGGACCTTTATAGATCTTCTTCGCGTACAAATAGTACCACACCGCACTCAGGATCATCACGCCTCCTGTGATGACAATCGAGTAGTTCATGGTCGCCGCAGTAACTTTGTAGTTGGGCGGCCACACACTCCAGAAGATGACAAACGTCATGTAGCAGCACGCATATGCGTTATTGGCGATGCCCCACCAGCCTTTCAGATGCCAGGGGCCCCAGACGAGTCGAGCATCCACAATCGCAGCACCAGCACCATCGGTGCTCTCGTCCGAGTTCGTGGACGACTTGCTGTCTCGGCCGCCGACGAGCTCTCCAGCAGAAGCCGAGGACAACCCATCGCCTGTGCTGCGCAAATCTGTCTCGTGACACGCCTCCACAACCGGAGCGTGGAAGGAAACATATAGCTGCCCCAAAACCCTATGATAGCCAGCGAGACGACATCGTTGAAGGCTGTTTCGGAGCCACTGTAGATGATTGTAAGCAGAGCAGCAACATATGCCACCGCCAGCACTGCCACCCAAGGGACCTTCGACTTGGAGCTGACTCTCGACAGTGCAGGCGAGAAGGGCAGACCTCTATCGCGAGCAAACGACCAAGTCATACGTGAGGCGGTCGTCGTGATGCCGTTGGCGCATGCTCAGGTCAGGAAGATGACCACGGCAGTCGTAGCAGTAGCACCACCAATGCTCTGCACGCTGTTCTTGAAGATCTGGATACAAGGAAAACAGGTGGGACTGTGGAGCACCGAATCGGTGTCTCCGAGACAGTAGAGAATCGTGATCGCAACATTGCCTAGGAAGCCAATGCAATACGAGATACCTTGAGTCGGCCATTCGCCCCTCGTTCACGGACGTCCTCCTTACAAACTCGTTCAACCTCAGCGACGTTGTCATCACCCACAATGTCACGAGCACCGCCACAAACCCACAGAGATGAATGATCATGACTCCAAAGTTAAACTTGGGCAAGCAATCTCGGCAAAACCACATTCATAAACACACAAGCCAGAATGACAGCCCACGCCAACAACATTCCATGCCACGGCTTGCCTACTTAGTCCGGATAGTCCTCCAGCACAAGAACACCCTGGATGGTCGTGCCAGCGAAACGCGTCTCGATAGCCACAGTCGCGACCCCACGCCAGAGTCGTCAGCCATCCGACAATATAGCTGCTGACAACCTGCCAGTCTCTCGGCGCGAGCATGTACACCCAGAAGTACTGCCCACCAGCAATCGGGGCCATGGAAGCCGTTTCGGAGACGACCGTGTACACGGACATGGTTGAGAACCAGGCGATGATGAAGCCGTAGACGGCGCCTGCCGGCCCTCCATTGTCGAATGCTTGGCTGAAGAGTGCAAGGACCGTCTCCCAGGTGATGAGCTCGCAAATTGCAAAGCCGAGGAGAGTGTAAAAGTTGAAGCGGCGTTGGAGGACTTGCTTTTCACCGAGAAGCGCGAGAGCTGCAATGTCTGTTCTTTTGCGAGATGTGATTTCGTCGGACATGGTGACGGTCCGGCTTGGGGTCGCCGTGATCTTCTTTGTTGGTTTCTGTTGTGGTGGATGTATGGCGGTCTATCGAATAGATTTGAGAAGTAAACAGAAGAATCGTGGCTCGAATTCCATGAGAGGCGCTCGAGAGGTCAGTGTGAATGACCGCAATCGATCTACAATTGTTCGAGCAGCAGAAAGGATGGAGGGGAGTGAGTGAGGCGGCGAACTTTCAACAGCTCTTTGCTAGCTGAGGGATTTGTGAATCGAGTGCGAGAGGTACTGTAACTTTGATTTGCCTCCTCTCCAACTTCCCTACAGCTGCCACGTGCAATATCATCATGCCTCAAAACGGCCGCCTCCGCTTATGATGACCAGGCTGAGGCATTGCAACGAGTCCGATGGACGGAGGCTACATCATCTCGGGAAGCGCGCCATGAAATGACCAGTCCAATCCTGTCAGGGACATCGTTCATGGACTGAATGGAGCTTGACCTGTCGGTCAACAACAGTGCTGAGTGTGCTGACGATGGACACTGTCAGGATGTCAAGCTCCACCAAGCGTCTGTGAGGCGTCGCTTGATTATTATTGCACAGGCGCAGAACCGTTGACGGCATGTCAGCAGCTGGTCAGTGCGCAGGTCTTGGCAATCGCGTCGTACACGCTCGAGAACGACCGCATGGTAACCACATCATGATTAGGATTGCAGTCAACGCTTGCGCTCTAGATGGCGCCGCTCTCGGATATCTACAGCGGAATCCCCTCGCTCCATACTCCTGCCGCGATGCTCTGAACTCCTCCGCCCCTGCCGCCGCGACCAAGCCTTTGACACCTCGCTCCGCACCAAGAAGGACTCGGCCCCATCGCTGCCCATGCTGGAGTTCTGGACTCGTCGTCTATCAAAACTGTAGAAGCCCATCCTATCCGCAAGCAGGCCATGCCCATCGACCTCGGTGCTTGACTGAGCCGCATCCTCACGAGTATCGAAGACAATTTCCACTTTGTGCTGAGGACTTGGCTGCGGCTTTGTCGGCTTATATCGCCCATGTGAGGGGCAGATGGCTTTGCCGCCGCTTTTGTGCTTGGGATGCAGAGGACAAAGAGGACTGTTTGGTAGATGGTCTGGCACATTTTGCTCAAAGCCAAGCACAACCTCATCCATCGCCTCGTCATCCTCCTCCAATGTCTCGTCCACGAGTGCACGAATGGCTTGTTGCTCCGATCGGATGCTGTCGTAGTATCGCTTGCTGAAAGGAGTCTGCTCGAAGTCGGTCACGACGAGATTCTCGGGCTTGATCGCGATGGGCGTCGGACATTCGAAACTGCTTTGGCTATGCCGGCTTTCCCCAACCATCTCGTTCTTCAACCCTTGCAAGTCTTCCTCATCTTCGCTGTCGACCTGCTTCAAGAGGCAGCTACCTCGCGACGATTTTCGTACCAGCTTTCTACTCCGCACATTGACCGAGGAACGCGAGGCTCGCAAACGCAGGCTGGGGATCGAGAATCTTGCGGTTATGGAAGGCTTGGGGAGTTGATTGGCGTGATCAGAGACATCCACATCCGAGCTAAGAATTCCCAGGGAGGACACTGTGCGCAATCCATGCATCAAGCCCTTCCAGACGCTAGACTTCCTTCGCAGAACTGGTTCTCGAAATGTCAAAGTCTGGCTTTTCTTCTCTTTCATCTCAGTGCCGGCGACTTCCACAGCGATAGTAGAAGCTGTTGCTTTGATGTACGAGGTTTCTGTGGCAGCTATGGCTTCTCTTTCTCTCATACTTGTGTCAGCCTCCGAGGCAGCGATTGATACAGGCGGGCGACCAGGCGAGGCCTGACCGCCATTACGGTAAGAGTCTGCCGAGCTATCGAGCGTGCTCTTTTGCCTGAGCTGTGTCCTCCCCCGAGGAAGAGTTCTTGGAGAAAGCGCTTCGGATGAAGATCTTTTGCGGCGTCGCGATCGAGAAGAGAAGGGGGAGGTTGGTATATCCTCCGTTGTAACCTCTTCCGAAGTGGCTTTTCCAGACGAGGCGTGTCCAGGCGACCGAGCCACTGACTGCTCGCTGTCGCTGGTACGAATTCTGGACCGAGCAGCGTACGAAGGCGCGTGAAGCTCCGGCACAATGGAATTACCTAGCAGGCTAGTGCTATCGGCTGGACTGACTACAATACCGGGTGTTTGTAGTTCAGCAATGGAGACTGACATTTCAGCTGATATCTCTTGACCGCGGCGGAACTTGCTCTTCTTCCCAGATGCACTAGACTTGATCTCATCCCTGAAAGTCGTCTTGCGAAACAGGCTGGCGAGCCCGCTGGGCTTGCGCTTCTTTGAACTAGAGGCCTCTGGCAAAGCTGTCGCATCCTCGGAAAGCTCCCTAGCTGCGCTGGGTCGCGTTGCTTTGCCTGATGGGGCGTGCGCTCCGATACTGCTTCTTGATCTGTCTGCCACGGCGCCTGTTGGTGTTTGCGCGGGGACAAACTCCTTGCTATACATGGTGTCGGCCCCGAAGGTGTGGAAATAGGAATTCCCTTGGTGGAATATTGATGTCCTGGCGAGCCCAGGCTCTTCTTCTGGAGGCGTCACATCGTGGTAGTGCCTGACAGATGTGGTTCTCACTTTTTGCTTGCCGAAATGTTTGCCCGCGCGAGCACCTGGAAGCACTTCTACATGATCAAGGCCTTGTGACGGCGATTCCACCGGTGCGGTCGAATTGTCCCTGGAGTAATGGTCCAGGTTTTCGAAGCGGAGCTGTCTGGATGCTTTGCTTGGAAGACGAAGCGGGAATGCTCCCGGAGCAGTAAGGGTTACGAACTGCTGTGATGGTGTGGCGCGCAGTAATATTGGCCGGGACATGGTAGATTTCAGCGCGGTCGCAGGCGCCGTGCGCTTCGATAGAGCAAGATTCGAGCGGAACGTCTGTACTTTCCGCAGTGGCTTCATCGGTAGTTCTGATCGCAGCCGCTCTGGCAGCGTGAGTACAGGTGGCTTCGTGGGCGGTGCAGGGGGCCTGGGCTTCTTTGCGGTCGATACGAAGAGTCCAGTGTCTTCGACTACTTTCGGTCTGTAAAACGAGGGCGAACGTGGGCCATCTGGCACCACTCTCCTGATCGATGGTTTGCTGATCAGATGCTGTGAAGGTTTGCTCCTTTTCCGAAGCAATCTCAGGTCCGGCTTGCTTCTTCGCAGACTATAGGCGAAACTGCTGGCACGTGATTCTTCGGAGGCGATCGAGGAAATGGTAGTGAAAGAGTGATGTGATTGCTGAGATCCGGGCGTGGGTGGGACTGGCGGACTTTGTGGGGCGGCTGGATCCATGGGAAGAGGAGTGCTTGCTATTAATGAACACATCTGCGATCTGTACTCCGCAAGCGAACCGTGACCGGGCATTAGAAGGCTGGCATTGGAGCCAGCACTCCCTCCCATGAGCTGTGATGGTACTGTCGCGGCGGCGCGTGGCCGTGGTGGCGGCGTTGGCGTTCCCGGTCCAGACTCTTGTCGATGGAAGGCTGTCGTCTGCGAGGACGCGGACTCGACACGGGAGAGTCCTCGTCTTGCTAGTATCGACGACGACTCCCATGGCGACTCTCGCGTTGAGGATAACGCCCCGAGGACGAACGACGGTTTCGAGGAACGTGCGCTACGTCTGGAGGGGAACGGGTACGATGTTGAGTAGTCCTCGGATGGCGGCGTTCGTACTCCTCCTCCTCCTGCACCCTGTGCTCCAGGACGGTGATTTTGTTCTTCAGCTTCTGCTTCTCCTTGCTGCTGTAGTTCTTGAAGCAGGCTACCGGATACAGGCTGCATATCCCCGCCGTCAGAAGAGAGACCACCAGGAAGATTCCCTTCCCGTTCCTGTGTTTCTCGTTGTGTTTTGTGTAAACGCTTGGCGGCATCTTCGGTGATGGAAGAGGCGTAGGGTTTTAGGGATGTCTGAAAGTCGTGTCCAGCAATAGTCGCTGCTTGAAGATGGTGATGTGGCAATCGATTTGCTGTCACTCTGCAGCGGTGCAAGAAAGATGCCGATAGATGCTGTCGCGTCGCGCCGCTGGATTGGAGTAAGTGTCGCCACGTGCGCATGCAAATGCAGCAAAGAGCAGTCGAGATGCCGAGTGCTCCGAGAAGCAGCTGCGAGTGGGTCTGTTGGAGGAAGTGAGAGCACCTGCAGTCGTGAAAGAGGTGCAAGAGATGGAAGAGGCAGTGGCGTTTCCAGAATCAAGGTTTCCGCTTTGAAGTGAAGCACCAAACAGCCGCCACCTCACAGCCTTGTGAAAACCAAGGATATCACAAAGACACTGCGGGTAGCCCTATCGCTTCCTGTACTTGCTCATGGTGTGTCGCACTGAGTAAACGTGTTCGATGTGGCACATGACGCCAAATCACAGCTTCACTTGCTACACGACGTTCACCACACGTCAAGTGTCACTGGTACGTGCCAGTGAGAGCCTACTTGAAGGCATTCCATAGGTCCTCACTTGCTTTTTGCAACCTGCAAGCAATGGCGATTGGCGTGTTCCGGATCCAATTCCGCCCCTTGAGCACGCTGGACGGATCTAAATACCCACATCTGAGTACGAAACCTAGAGTCTTCTTCTTCGTCAATCGCCAGGGCTATCGTCGTAGATGAGTGTCCTCCAACGAACATGTCCACCTGTTTGATACTCCATCCACCGGCACTGAGCCTGACACCATTCGATGCGATCATCTAAACACGGATACCTTCCAAGGACACGTCGACGCTGTGTATCGACGTGTGCTACCTGAATGCGTCTGAAAAATCTATCAAAACATCCTTGATGTATCCTCGTGTCCCCAATAACGCCTCCTCTGCAAGTTCTCCTTCAACAAAACGCACCAAAACGCCGGCCAAACTCGTCCGCTCTCAGTGCTCCAGCTTTACCAATGTCCAGAGACCCCCTTGACAGATCTTTGTAGTTCATGCACTCGTGAAACAGCCTGATGTCCCCATAACCTCTGTTCCAGTGCCTTCTCTCAATACACAGCACCCAAAGATCCACCTACGACATCAGCCCCTATTGTTCCTGCTCCTGTCAACACGCCGAGAGAAGCATCAAATATCCCTGGCCTGCCTCCCATACTCCTTCCAAGGTCTCAGGATCCTAATCGGTCACCGAGCGCCTCGGCCCCTACAAAACGATCGAGATCAGGAAAACTTACCCCTGAATTTTCTCCCACAATTTGGTCCGTGCTCAGCTCTGTGTTATCGCTCTCGTTGCCACGGTCACTAGCACACGCACAGAGACCTCAATGACTTGCATTTACCAATGGAATAATCCTTGGCAATCGCACTCTGCCCGCCTACAGGCCGAAATACAATCACGGTGGAGCACAAGGAGATGTGGACAGGTTAACAAACACGAAAAGACCAATGAAATGAGCAGCAGATTGAAGCTCAGTGTAAAAAGTGTAGCTATTCTCAGAGCTGGCAGCAATCTGCATGCTGTGTCGTGATGTGGCACCCACCCCTTGTCTGCTGGTGCTGTCCTGCCCAAAATAGCCCGAGGTCGCTCTCAGCGCCTCTGCTCGGCAGTGGGAGTCGTAAATTCGTGTGGCGTCTTGAACGGCTCAGACAAAGTGCCACTCGAGGTCGGGGAACCGAGTTGGTGCGGCGTTGTTGGTGATGTCGCGCCAAGCGCCACCAGCGAAATCGAGGTCGTTGTTCTCGCAGCCCATGCACTTGTCGACCACGGTGACGGTGACGGTCTTGCCGGTCGATGGGAGGGTGGCCATGATCTGCGCGCCGCAGTAGCCGTTGTTGTTTGGGTTGCCGCCCACAGTGGCGGTGTCGTAGAGAGCGTGGCCGATGGCAGCCACGTAGTCGAAATCGCCGTGTGTCTCGCCACAAGCGCCTGTAGGAAGGAATGTTAGCACTGAAAGGGTGCGAGAGCAGAGAAGAGACTTACCCAAGCCGGCCTCATAGTAGGTGAGGTCTCCTGTGGTGGCCATGAACGAGAGAGCAGCAAGCAGAGTCTTGGTGAACTGCATTGTGGGTAGTGACTGCTGTGTTGGTGTGTATTGTTGGTTGTCTATTGGTATAGTGGAGTGACGAAGGAGTGTTGGAAGCGCTGGAGTCTAGTGGTAGCTGGATCTTGTGATAAAAGAAAAAGTGCCCGAGAGCTCAGCCAGTGCCTGCATTAAATACTGGCAGATTTGCTAGCGCGAGGAACCTCCCGTGCACGAGTCATGCGTGCCATTGGTGAAGTGAAGTGTCCGAGCGCTCCCTCATATTCACAACTGAGCCTTTGCTCTCACTGTGAGGTGGTGGGCGTGATGCTCAACCAGACTGAGATTCGAAGGGGCAAGGGCTTCGATATATGACTGAGGTCCATCTGTTGATATACGTTGGTATGGTTGTGTTATACGTTGCTGATCGTAGGGCAGCAGGTGGCCCAAGAGCGCGCCCCTAGTGTGCCTACGCTGCCAGTGCAGCCGATGGCGAGAATAAGGCTGCTCAAGAGCATTTTTCGCTCACTCCGATGAGCTGACTGTCGTGTGTAGGTACACAGTGTGGTGCTGAAATAAGCAGCTTCACTTGTCCGTGTCGTAATCTTGGGCCGACTCGACCAGACTCGGTGATGAGCTAGTGAAGAGAATTGGCGACACGACCACGGAAGCTTGTGACTGCGATTGAGCAGAAGCATAGGATTACATGGAAACCATCATACTCGTACTCCATCGGAGCGTCGAACAACGATGTCGCCGGCGGACAACAACTTCTCCTCGACCGCGGAAATGGGCCCGAGGCACAAAGATTCAGCCGCGAAGGTCGACACCATGTCTCGACTGGAAAAAGGCAGGCCGTGACAGACATCGCGCAGCGAAAACCTCTGACGACCCGGTCAAGAGGGCCCTCTCTGTCGTTAGTGCAGCCGGTACGACAGAATCCGCCGACGCACCGAAAGTTCCCCTGAGGGTCACTCAAGAATGGCAAGACCCCGCAGGCCAAAGCCGACATCCAGGGAAGTTGCAAGTACCGAGGGTCCACAGGATCAGCAGAGTATTCTGAACAGACTTGGGGGTGTCATGAGCAAGGGGCTAGCTGCAATGTAGAACCAGGACACCGAAGCCGGCCATCGAAGATGGACCAATCTGCAGCCTGTGCTTGTTCGCTTCTGCACACAGCATAACAAGCCACTGAGTCGACTCAATACCTTTGTCTGGTACGCCGACCATTCTGTCTCGGAGCCCAAGGCTGTGCTGGCCAGATGTTGAAGTTCCATTTCGGAAATTTGTAATGGTCGTATCGCCGGAAGACGATTGCAGCTCAACATCGAAGTATACTGCTGTCGGGAAAACTTGTCCGGTATGCTCACGTCTGTGGTATAGACGCTCTGCTCTCAAGAGCATGTTGTGCTGGATGCAAAAGGTGTGCTGCGACCTGCTCTTCCTGTCCAACCAGCAGCACAGCCCATCTTTATGACTTCCTGAAGCGCTGCTTGCTCAGCGCAAGCAATTGCTGATTTGCTATGCTCTGTCAACTCCAAGACAAAGCTCCGTTGTCTCTGATTTGCAAGAGGTGAGGTCGTTGAAGCAAGGTTCTGCCAGGGTCCGCGCCAAAGGCAGGGACGACAGACTCTCCTTCCAGAATGCACACCTCACTCATGTGTTACCTCTCTTAGGTGATACCATCTCTTTGGCTCTGGCGTTGCTTGCCATAGCTCGCTACTCGGACCGAGGACACGGTACGCAGTGTCTGGTCGCTTTGTCACACTGTGCAGGAGCAGCGAGACTGCCTCTCCGCGGGCAGCAAGACCTCCCCCATCGGTGGCCAGCCACACGAAGCAACCCAATCATGATCTCGGTAGACAGCTCCAGGACGAGCGCGAGAGGGCCATGCGGCAGTAGCAAGTGGGGAGCAAAGACGGACAACGAGATGGCACACCACACCTCCGCTTGCTGATGCTCTTGGCAGAGATTGGACAAAGAACCAGTCGCGACGAGGAACCCGGATTTTCTAGCCTTTGACTCACCCGCCGGCTGAGGCCATGTACAGATCGCGACTATGCTCGACATGTCAGTGTGCAATGGCTGACGGCGAGACTGACATACGCACAGCAAGTCTACACAATGAATATATCCTACAGGAATAAGCACGGTATGTGGAGTAGACATCGAGCTTTTCTCTCCACAGACCATCCTTCCATCGTCGAACGTGCTGAGATTCAGAACACAGCTCCTGCGACCCTCCCCCCTCATTTCCAACGCCAGGACGAACATGTGTGACCTCATACAGAACAACGAATGTTCCCGAAAGACAATCTCAAGCAACGGGCCAAGGTCCCGCACTCGATCATCGATTGCTCGGCTTTCTAGACTGTGATAGACTACACTGAATGACCATAGAGCTACTTACTGTCAGGGTACTGGCTCTCCTTGGATTAGCATCATTCTCAATTGCGGCACACGTTCTGCATCAACATGGTCACCAGAAGTGCACCGCCACGCTTAACAGGACAAGCGAGTGCCGCCGCGGCAGCAGAGATGACATCGATAGAACGGTCAAGATTATATCAATCATGCTGGGAACGATGAACAGCAGGAAAGAAGGATCCCAGCATTACACATTTCCCATTTCCAAGTCTTGTAAGCGTCGTCCGTTGTCGGTCATAATACATTTATGTAGAAGGCAGCGTTTACCAATCCATCAATACTCCACCTGCTCGCCGTGAGGCAGAAGCTTCAGTCTCATTTAGCAACGTGTACGACAGCCATGTGCCATACTCGCCAATCAATCTCGCCGGGCCTCGCCGTGATACTATGCCAGAGGGATCGCAGGCAAAGCGATTGGCCCTCTAGGCATAGTCGGGTGCAGGCCCGCCAGGAACAGCTTGTGCTGAAGCACCTGCCAGGCCTCCGTGACCATTGCCATCGCGCATGACATCCAGAGTCTTCGGAAAGTAGGGCTCCACGCCCCAGTTCCGCAGGTATGCACCTGTCTTCTCAATGCGCTTGATCTCCCTCTGCACTCCCCAGCTGTCCCCCTCCTCTCGGAATCTGCCTTGCACCACGTCCACCATCGCCTCGTCAAGCTTGCCGTAAAAGGACTTTCTCTCTCTGATGTCATCTTCGTCTCCATTCTCCAGCCCGCCGTGGCTGTTCAGGTTGCCGCCTAGCTTGAGGAGAAGATCGAATGCGTATCGTGGGCCTGAAGGCAGCGATGATAGACGGCTAATGTCTGGGAGGAACTTGAGCATGCATGCGCTGAAGGAAGGTGTGGGTAGCGAATCATTCAAGTCGTCTTGCAAGCGATGGAGGTCGAAGTTGACTATCGTGATCTTGCGATCCAGCTGTGCGTTGAGCGTCGCAGCTGCATGTGTTGGCGAAGAAGCGTGCGAGGCTGAGTCCATGATCTGAGCGATCGCGGGAGGAACATCTACAATATGTCAGCTACCGCTTTGGGCAAGTTGCGAGATTGCGGGAAGCAGGGCTCTGAAATGTGCTTACCGGGTCGAAGCCCTCTCTTGTCGATCCAGGCATGTACTTCATTCTGTTGTCTCTCCAGGCTGGCAATGTACGCCCTCAGGTCAGCAATCTCGCCCTCGAGGCCTTCAATCTTGTCGCTGTACGGTCGCACTGCTTGATTGAAAGCCTCGATCAGCAGATTCGGAGCTGCCGCATCACTCTTTCCTGCAATGGGCGCTGCATCGTAGCCGTTGCTTGCACCGCCCCTTGTGCGGTCTGATAGGTCCTGTCGATAGTTTGCTCCACTGCCAAACTCTCCAACCTGCTGCTGACCGCCCACCTCGACCGGGCGGTCGCGCCTGCTGTACATATCTCCCGAGTCTTTCGCCAGCGTATCGCCGTGGCCTATCCGCGGGCCCTTTTCGCTGTGGGCGCTGATCGGGACGCCGTCGTGTTCGTAGTCGTCACTGACGGCTCTGTCCCGCGGGGGCTCCGAATGTGCGTACTGGTAGTCGTTCTGTGCAGAGCTGGCCTTGCTGTCGTGCCGCGAGTCGTACTGGTCCACGTAGCTTTGGGAGTTGGAGCGAGATCGAGAGCGTGAGAGACGCTTGAAAAAAACCATGCTGGGGGCGAGAAGCGGGAAAGAAGCGAAGAGATGGGAGGCTTTGGGTGCGGCGCTTCGCTGTTGGAGCTTATTCTTTAGAGAAGGTTGGGCGTGATGGGAAGAGGGTGTGAAAGAGTGGAAGCGCGATGGCTGCCGTGCGGGTGCAGAAACGAAGAAGTCGGCTCGAATGGCGCAAAAGAGCGTGGATGGATGGATGAATTGGGCAGCTCAATGTGGAACGAGGCTGGGTCGCATTGGGAGGAGGAGGTTGGGCGAATATACGTCGTCGTCACACAAGACAAGCAGGCGCATCGACTGTTTCGTGGACAATGCATGTCGTACATACATGAAACTACCACGCATCACATTGTCCCATCAATACTGCCAGCACATCATGCCAACGGCGTTGCTGTCGTCGACGAAGCTCTCCAGTGTTTAGTCCAATGTCAGCGATGATCGGCTGACAAAGCATGCGTCGATGCGGGCTCGACTCCGCTCACAATTCTAGACTTCTGAAACACATGCATACCTACCTATACTTAGGTAGGCTGTTTTCGTGGACGCAAGAAAATTGCCAACTCAGCATTACATTGGGCGTCTCCCAGCCATCGCACAGATCTCTGGATGAGACGAATCTTGGACAGCGTGTCTCTTCCATAAAATAAGAAATGTGACGACATGAACTGGCGGACTGTTGACTGAGATGTCTCCCGCGGGTCGGCTCTCGGCCCGATACGAGAAGCCTCATCTACATCCCCCGTACGCCGGATTTAGAACGTTACAGCACGGATCGAAAGGCGCCAAAACTTTGTCGTCAACAAACAGCATCCACGATAGCGAAGAAGCCGCTTCGACTATGCGACTCGGCCTCCAATGCTCACACGAACGCTGACCTCGATCTTCCCGTCTCGGGCCCTCTGTCACGTCGTTCGTCGCACAGTTTGGCAGACTTCCGCGGCGCCGCCTGCCACGCGCTTCTTGTTGACCCAAGCAGGAGCGCGTCGTGTGCTGAAGTATCCACCTCACAGTCCTGCTCTCGAGCCTCCTGTCAAGAGCAGTCAGGACTTCCAACGAAAGCATGCGGCAGCGAAGACTGCCGTGGAAGGGAAAGCAGGCGTAGCAGACGCACGTGCCTTGCTCCTGAGGTCCTATCATGAGGCTCAGCACTTAGATCTGGAGCAACAGCGCCAGAAAGCAGCCTCAATTCAAGCATCAAGGATACTGAGCTGGCTATGGAGTCTTGATAAGAGTACATGGGAAAAGGTCTTGAACCTCGAATTCTTGGAGATGCTATGCTGGCATTTAGAGGCCGAGGGCAAGGGTGACTTTGTCGGCCAGTGGCTCAGGCTGGTTAACACGACACAACATCTTCCCCAAGATGCCCTCGTGAGAGATAGCACAGCCAAATGGCCTGCTCATACTCTGGCGGCCCACGTCAAAGCCAAGCTGTACTGGCATCAGTCTCCAGAACACGCCATAGAAGCTTGCTCTGCTGTGTTGGAGCACGACAATAATCTTGTGTGCTCCAACACAGCATTGGAAGTACTATCGAGGTACTTGCTGACCTCACATGCCCCCGTGTACACGAAGGAAGCTTTCGAGAAGTATGTCCAATGGGCACGAGTGCACTTGAGGCGGCTTACGCGCCTCAAGGTTGCCCTCTTCCCTTTGCACCACCCCACAGATCCGATGGCCGACGCGTATCTTCAATTATGGCAAGCTAAGCCACATGCAGCTCAAGGCTGTAGCAGCAAGACGCGTGCGTCAATTCCGAACACGCACATTCGTGCTGCGTATATCCTGCGACTACAAGGGCGCAATGACGATGCGTCGTGGCTTGAAAATCACGCCAAGACCGTGGATCCAGCCACAATATCAGTCTTTCGACGTCGAATGAACAGCGAATTACGCCTCGACCCAAAGCTCGAGAAGCTCCGACGTGAAAGTCCGCACACGCAACAAGTTGAGGAAGCAGACCGGCGCAGGGCAGAGCAGCGAAGCTCAAAATAACGACCGGCCGAGAATGGCCTCCGCCTGACTTTTGTCCCTCATTGTCCTCATGAGCAGATTTCAACGTCCTGCGCTCCGTGAGCGGTCCACAAATACCGTCGACCAGCACGCTAGGGAATTTCACGTGCCCGCCCTTGCGAGCAGGATTCAACCGTCTGCTGCAGCGATCAATCCTGCTCTCCCTCAGCATTGACAGCCATGCCGCGCTGGCAGGTCTTCGCGTTATTGAGCACGCTGGCTGTGTACGTGAGGTACTTCGTTGCCATCTTGTCGGGGAAATCTATCTCCTCGAGCAACAGAGCGAGTGACAACAAGCCCTCGAATGCAGCGGGGATGAGAGGCTGCAGCAAGCCGTGGAGTCACAGTGCCAGTGCCTGGCGGGATTGCAGAGCTGCCGCAATGTGGAGTGAATTTCAATGGGCCTTGCAGTTGTAGTACTATCGTGCTGGAGAATCAGGACCTTTCTCTCACGCACAGTGAGAGGCACCATTGAGTCGTGCGCACGGTGAGAGGACTGGAAATCTTGCTCGAAAAGGCCAATTGGAAAGCTATCAAAAGCTGCTAGCTCGTTCGAGCTACGGCAGTGCCGCCGCAATGTTGTGTGCCTTCCCAAGCCCATGTTTAAAGACAGTTGCTGCAAGCAGAGAACAAGCCGAAGGATTCGTACATGCCACAAGCTCGTCAACCGTCCCCAATTAGTCCGCTCCTTCTCTCAGGCCCGTGTCGTAAGAGCCGCTCGTTCCCTTTCAGGACAAGCAAACCCGCAAGCAGTTGTATCGCATCAGCAACTGTGAACATGGTCAGCGAGGTCATCATGGAGAGGAAGAAAGACGACCTACTCATCAGCTTTACCAAAGCCGCCTTGTCGCAAACCTGTACTTCAATGACAGGCCCTGCCGTGACACCGGAAAGTGCTCTAAAGTAGTGTTAGCAATTTTCGAGAAGTACGTTGCAAGTGCCACTTACAGCAGCAATCAGGTCTACCGCCAAGTGTCACATCGTCCATTTCCGCATCTCCAAATCCGATGTTTGCGGTCCCAAGTCCGCACGACTGGAAGAGGGGTGCAGTTCAAGCGCGGAAATTGACTTCCTTGCACCGCGAGCACTTCTTCAGCAGGCTAGGGTGCTGCTTGTTGCGACGAACGCGGAACACGAAGTCGAAGAAACTCTCGGTTTGGACCATGTCAATCAGGTGCTTGCTGAGTGACTTCTTCTCGAAAGGAGCAAGGAAGATTTCTGGGAACTTGTCCTCCAAGCCAGCAAGGCGCGCCCCGTAACGACGCCACTGCTTGTCCATCATACGACCTTGGATGTCGAGGAAGCATATGCAGATTTCGTCGCGTACTGGATTGAAGGCAAGCGTATTGGTGGCGGACTGAGAGACTTCGAAGCGGCCACTCTCGGAATACTGGAGCACGACGTCAGTGGAAGGTCCCTCATTGATGGATTGAACGGGAAGTCACCTTTGCAACAGCGAATGAGATGCTGTACGTTGCCCACTGAATGAAGATGTCGTCGTTGTGAATCGGGCGCAGAAATTGGAAGGTGAGCTTTCGGATCTGATCCACGTACGGGCCAACTGTGCGGACCCAGTTGCGGACGCAGCCCTGTAGGACCATGCCTTCGTCGAAGGTAATGCCGGCGTTTTCGTTGAAGAAGATCGGTGCGCACTCGTGGCGGATCTGCTTGCACGTGCTGATGATGGCCGGCACACAGTGCCTAGCCTTGTTGTGCAAGCAAGGTCCCACCGCGCAAGTATTTGGCTGAAGCTCGATCAGAGCAGAGGCGGACTTGTCCTCTTCCAAAACGGCGAAGCGGTAGATGTTGTTGCGAACTTCGCCTGGCAGCTTTGCGAGCTTGCCTATGTCGGATTTTGGACATGGCACAGGCGCCTGACACGCTGCTTTCTCGGCGTCGGAGACATACTTGGCAACGCGCTCACTGTATGGCAGGATAACGGGCCACTCACGGAGACCACCGCCGCTGCTGTTACTGCCACCACCGCCGCGAGCCCAAATGTCGACATCGCCGAACTGTTGGAGACAGGGATTGGACAAACCTTTGGTAGATCCGCCTGGAGGCAGGTTGGGGAACCACTGCGCCATTTGCTCGACCTGCTGGTCCTGGGTGCCGGACTTCCAAATTTCTGCCTTGCGAAGCTTGCGGAGCTCGCGCGACTTGTTCTTCTTGAAAATATCTGGTCTGGGGATCCTGTGGTGCTTGTGCCGAACGTGGCTCTCGCGGTCGAAAGCTGCACCTGGCTTGGTGAGGCGTGCAACAGAGTGCAAGGGAATTTTCGGATCAAGAGGAATTTGGCCAGCAGCTGCTGACGAGTCCAATATGCCCATCGTGACTAGTGTGTGCGTCACGTGTGTTTCCGCCGCGACCGGTAGCGATGCTGATGCAGTTGTCTGCTGCACGTAGCCAGATGGAGATGCGAGCGTGCAGGACCAAGTGAAGGAAGCAATTTTGTCACCCTGTCCAGTCGGGTGCGAGTTCAGAGTTTTCGCGCGCACATCGAAGACCAACTAGAGCAATGTTGTGGTATCGAGCGATCTGTCTTCGCTCTTGCAAGAAGAGAAGACATGGTGGAATACATGTGAATTGAGAAGGTGGCTGGAAGTGAAGGAGGCCTTCCGAGCGCGACTGCAGCTGCTGTGGCGCCACTCGCGACTTCACGACGTTTCATCATATCGCTTTTCGCCGGTGAGTCACAACATTGTGCAGTTTCCTACGCAACAGGGAGATACCTCGTCGTGTGCGATGGTCAATTCTAGTCGAGCAGCCAAGGGGCGGAAAATATGTACTCTTGGCGTTAATGTCGCTGATGTGGATCTGACCGCCTGAGCGACCGTCTGATGAGAGCAGCTTTACCTTGCGGCACTGCGCTGTTGTTCCAAGTGTACGCCCGTCCAATATATGCCCAGCTACGGTGAGGATAAGCGGTGATAATGACTCACAGAACGGACCAATTGCAAGCTGACCTCTCTTCCGTCTCATCAATGTTGTTTGGTGTTCGAAGGAGTGTCCTGAGAAGGAGCCAGCATGAACTGGACAGGGTAATGAGAAACAGAAACAGCATGGCAGTTGCGCTTGCGGATGAACAAGCAAGACCTTCGAGAGCCCATGAAAATCACTTCACCGCGTCCTCAAAAGGAGAGGTGAAGAATCGGCAACTGAGCGAGCCACATGAAGCAGATCATCAAGGCTGACTGAGAGCGCGACAGGTATGATCCGGAGCAAAGAGCGAGACAGATGCCGTTCTCAGGATCGAGCCTGAGTGGTCGTTGTCGCTGGTCTGCAGGCAGGCAGCACAGTGCTTGTCCACTTCAGACAGTGATGTGGCAGCGTCATTAGGAGTCTGTAAAGTGATTATCTAGGGTTCTCATAGGAAAGGTGTTTTACGCAACACGCAAAACGACTATGGAGACATGTGCTCGTTACAGAAAGACGTCGAGAGCTAAGCCACGAAAGACTCTGCAAAACTAGACTCGTCGTCGACAGTGGTTCTGAGGATGAGGGTAAGGAAATGGCCGGACTTGAGGCGCCTGTCAGCTCCCGTGAGCTGATAAGCTGATAAGCTGCCTCACAGCTTGTCCGCCTCCAAGTACAACGTGCACTGAGAGATACAATACTCGGGCTTCGAATTGACATGACTTCTTCAAATGTGCTCATGCATCGGCACTAATATTCATTGACTTTCGCTTGCTGAGTGTGGCTCTTGGCGCTTGTTGTGGTAGAGCGAGGCATCTGTCGAGGTGCAGTGACCATACGGTTTGATTTCTGAGCTTAGAAACAGGCCGTTCATGATCTTCTCACTTTCGATCAGCATACGACGTGAACGACAGGACAGGCCATGGTTTGTGTACTGACGAGGAGCTGAAGTGGACCCTGATTAGCCGACGCACAGACCACTTCTGGAGACCCACACACATCAGATTCTTTTGGAGGGCGAACTTTCAAAAGTGCGACTTTGCATTTCACCACCCTCTATCCCCATCCACCCACTTCCTCCATACCACACAACTCAACATGGCGGACGAAGTATACGACGGTGCCATTGGCATCGATCTTGGCACGACCTACTCATGTGTCGCCAACTACGAGGGCGCGGGCGTTGAGATCAGTATGTGCCCGCATACGAGAGACGGTGAAGACTGCGAATGTCGTATCTAACCGGTCGCAAAACAGTCGCCAACGAGCAGGGTAGCTTCACCACCCCTTCTTTCGTGTCCTTCACCGCCGAGGAGCGTCTCATCGGTGAGGCCGCAAAGAACCAGGCTGCCATGAATCCAGAGAACACCGTCTTCGATGTCAAGTGAGTGCGGATCCGAAATCGCGCAAGGAAACTGCGGAATTATGGACAGGATACTGATCGCAGAATAGGCGTCTTATTGGACGACGATTCGATGACCCAACAGTCAAGAAGGACATCGAATCGTGGCCCTTCAAGGTCGTCGAGGAGGGCGAGAACCAGCCAAAGGTCCAGGTTCAGTACCTCGGAGAGACCAAGACTTTCTCGCCTCAGGAAATCTCCGCCATGGTTCTTGTCAAGGTCAGATCTCAGCAGAGGCTACAGTCTCACACGACTCGTTGCTAACAATGCGCAGATGAAGGAGGTTGCTGAGACCAAGCTCGGCAAGAAGGTCGAGAAGGCTGTCATCACTGTGCCAGCTTACTTCAACGACAACCAGCGTCAAGCCACCAAGGACGCCGGTTCCATCGCTGGCCTCAACGTTCTCCGCATCATCAACGAGCCAACCGCCGCCGCTATCGCCTACGGTCTCGGTGCCGGCAAGTCCGACAAGGAGCGCAACGTCCTCATCTACGATCTTGGTGGAGGTACCTTCGATGTGTCTCTCCTCAACATCCAGGGCGGTGTTTTCACTGTCCGCGCCACCGCTGGTGACACCCACTTGGGTGGTCAGGATTTCGAGTTGGTCGTGCCTGCCCGATTCGCGATTCCAGCCGCTAACATTTTGTAGCACCAACCTCCTTGACCACTTCAAGAAGGAATTCTTGAAGAAGACCAAGTGCGGTAAGTGTCATTCGCTCTTTCCCGCAGCGCTCCGACTGACGAAATTGTGCCAGACATCTCGGGCGACCCTCGTGCCCTCCGTCGTCTCCGAACTGCCTGTGAGCGCGCCAAGCGCACTCTGTCCAACGGTACTCAGACCACCATCGAGATCGATTCCCTTTCTGGAGGCGAGGACTTCAACGCGAGCATAACCCGTGCTCGCTTCGAGGACATCAACAGCAAGGCGTTCAACGGCACGATCCAGCCAGTCGAGCAGGTCCTCAAGGATGCTCAGATCGAGAAGAGCAAGGTTGACGAGATTGTGCTTGTTGGTGGTTCTACTCGTATTCCTCGGATACAGAAGCTCCTCAGCGACTTCTTCAACGGCAAGAAGCTCGAGAAGAGCATCAACCCAGATGAGGCTGTCGCCTACGGTGCCGCCGTCCAGGCTGGTATCCTCTCCGGCAAGGCCACTTCCGCAGACACTGCCGACCTCCTGCTTCTGGATGTCGTCCCATTGTCCCTCGGTGTCGCAATGGAGGGCAACATCTTTGCCCCAGTCGTCCCACGTGGACAGACCGTTCCTACGATCAAGAGTAAATTGAGTCCCCTCCCATTGTTAATGACTGTATACTGACTGCTTCGCAGAGTATGTGCTTGCGCGACTCTACGCCCACCTCCCCAATCACCCCTTTCTCAAAGTCTGTTTGTACAGTAACTAACATTGTCTTTCACAGGCGCACATTTACAACGGTTGCGGATAACCAGCAGACCGTTCAGTTCCCTGTGGTAAATATTCAACGAACCCGCGAGCAATGATACATGCACTGATTTTCTCCCAGTTCCAAGGTGAGCGTGTGAACTGCGAGGACAACACCTCCCTCGGAGAGTTCACCCTCTCGCCAATCCCGTAAGCAAACCCCTGACGAAATTTTCCCCAATTCCCGACTAATCTGTCCCAGACCAATGCGCGCAGGAGAGGCCGTCCTTGAGGTCGTGTTCGAAGTCGACGTCAACGGTATCCTGAAGGTCACCGCCACCGAGAAGTCTTCCGGCCGCAGCGCCAACATCACAATCTCCAACTCCGTCGGCAAGCTCAGCTCTGGTGAGATCGAGAAGATGGTTGAGGATGCGGCCAAGTTCAAGGACAGCGACAACGCATTCAGCAAGAAGTTCGAGTCGAGACAACAGCTCGAGAGCTACATCAGCAGAGTCGAGGAGATCGTTTCCGACCCATCGATGAGCATGAAGCTCAAGCGTGGCCAGAAGGAGAAGATCGAGAGCGCCCTGTCCGAGGCCATGGCTCAGCTCGAGATCGAGGACGCCACTAGCGATGAGCTCAAGAAGAAGGAGCTTGCGCTGAAGCGTGTTGTCACCAAGGCCATGTCTACCCGATAAGCGCCTTACGTCTACTTGGGGTCAAACATGTTCCGGAGTTTTGCGTGCAGGGAGACTAAAAGGCATGCTGGGCAGGGTGCTCGATGTGCTTGGATCTCCTGCCGTGCGCACAGTATAGATCACTGGCAATGACGGAATGGCTGGCAAAAGCGAAATTGATGTACGATCAGCATTCGGAGGTCAGGATGTCACGCTGCGAATGTTGACGCGTAGCTACGAAATGAGACTGCAATGATCAAAACTACTACTTTTACTTCTACATTCGCTTATCCTGTTCAAATCCAAACCTCTGAACTGATGCACGCGACTCGCAATGTCCATGCTCTGTCTGTCCAATGAGAGACGCGCGTTGTGCATGTGAATTGAGGCCGAACTTTCAAGCTTTTCACCCTCAAGCACCTGCAGCCAAGCTCTCCCTCACCGTCATTGAGTAGTGGTTCTGCTCTTGAGCTGCCCAGCTACCATGCTTGAAGCAGTAAACTAGTCTATCACCAGATGCCTTTTTGACAAGCTCGGCTGACTTGACAACAGCTTCCTACCACAACAGAGTCCGTCACCATGGCCAACAAGAGTACGTGGCAGAAGTCCTGGAAAAATCTATACCGAAAACTTTAAATGTGAAGGAGATGTGCTGAACCGAGACTCGCAGAACTGCCAACCACTGGCGCATTGTCAGAAGATGGACTCCAGCACTTCAAGACGTACAAATACTCATCAGTGGACCTTTCGCCCATTTCAAACCACATACTGCGGCACTACGTACGATCTCATCCCCGGTCCACCACCTCCACTTGTAGGCCGCAAGCATTTATATGTGCTGACCAGAACAGTGGAACTTTTGTGTCGAGTATCTCCCATTATGGCTCGCCCCCAACATGGTCACGCTCATCGGCTTCATGTTCGTGATCGGCAACGTGGCCTTGCAGCAAGTCGCTGACCCAGACCTTGTCGGGCCTCAGCACTCCTGGGTATATTATTGTTACGCCTTTGGAGTCTGGGCATACTCCACCATGGACAACATCGATGGCAAGCAAGCGCGTAGAACAGGCACGAGTTCCGGACTGGGCGAGCTCTTCGACCACGGCATTGACAGCCTGAACTGCACACTCGCGAGTCTGCTCGAGGTCTCGGCCATGGGGCTAGGTGCTACCCATTTGGGCGCGCTGACAGCTCTGGTACCATGTCTGCCAATGTTCTTCTCGACATGGGAGACGTATCACACGCACACGCTCTATCTGGGATACTTTAACGGGCCTACGGAAGGACTGATGATCGCAAGTCTAATCATGTGGGCTTCGGGATACTGGGGACCTCATATCTGGCACGAGCCTATCGCGCAAGCTGTCGGATTCGAGCACATTCTCGGAAAGTTGAGCGTCAAAGACATCTGGGCACCTCTCCTCCTGGTCGCTTTCTTGGTCGCGCATCTTCCAGGATGTGTCTACAACGTCGTGCAGGCACGAAGAGCCAAAGGATTGCCTGTTGCGCCAGTCTTCCTCGAGTGGAGTCCTATGCTTCTGTACTGTGCAACTCTGACTGCCTGGCTGGGATCGCCCTATTCGACTCTGCTGAGAGACAACCACTTGTGTCTCTTGTGCTTGACGCTCTCAACAGTTTTTGGCAGACTCACCACCAAGATCATCCTCGCACATCTCACACGCCAACCTTTCCCATACTGGACTGCACTCCTAGCACCACTCATCGGCGGAGCGGTGCTTGTCAATCTTCCCTACCTAGGCTTCGCGCCTGTGTCTGCGGAGCTGCAGCTCTACTATCTTTGGGCATACTTCACCTTCAGCACGATTGTGTATGGCCGCTGGGCGTATGTCGTGTGCACTGCAATCTGCGATTTCCTGGGAATCCAGTGCTTGACGATCCCGGAAGAGAAGTGGAAGGCTTTGCAGCGGGAGAAGGCAGCCAAGCGGGCGTAGAAGGTTTCAATGAATGTGATAGAAGGGTCTGTACATAGAATCGAGATCATGTGGACGTATAGCGTAGAGAGCCGCTCAACGCAGGCTGATAAAATAGATTTTCCATGCAATCGGCCTGATGGTTCGATTCAAGTTTGCAACGCGTTGCCGCTCGCGATCCCATGCAACCCGTTCACTTCCAAATTGGGACTCCTCACACGAGAATAGCCAGCTAGCGGCGAAATCCTAATCACATGCGGAAAACGAGGTGATAGCAGGTGAGACAGAGGCCATCCTGACGATCGAGATCGAGAGATGACTGCTGCTGGTGTCGAGTGAGGCAGCATGGTGCTTTCCTCGCATCAGTGAGTGAGGTGGTGGAGTGGAAGAAATCTGTGAAGTGGTCCATCGTCACACCATGGCTGAGCTTCGCCGCACGGAGAAACGTAGAGCTCTTTAGGAGCTTCCCATGAAGACACATTTCCAGAAATCCAAGAGTCCGTACGGTTTAGCCAGCGAGTGCTCGCCGGCCACCGCTTCTACGCCGATCGAAAACGCTGCGACGCAACCAGGGACACTCCGCAAGCTTCCCATCAAGACATACTTCTAGGAACTCAGGAGAATGGACGATGCAGCCAGTAAGCCGGCCGCCACTCCCGTACCGAGCAAGAGCGATGCTGTGTAGGGATATGCCATACAAGCTCGGAGAATATGAGGACGAGATCGCGCAGCACGACACAGAGGCCGGATTGGATGCCGAAGAGGACGAATCCATTCACGCTAACGTCGAGAATGAGGATGGCCTGCCTCCCTCCTCCCGACGGCAGAGTCATTTCGAGACAGCTGAGGCCGTCGCATAAGCCTGACTCGTACACGGCCGTCGAGTTCGATGTCGCTGCAGACAACTGCGATACAATTCGCAGTACACTCGAGGATTAGCGGGCATTCATGGAGGAGCTGGAGATTATTCAAGAAACACATCAGGCGCAGGCCAAGTCGGGTCACGCAGAGGCGCCAGCTAAACGTCTGAGGACCAACCAGTTGCCGGAGATCCTCACGAATGGTATAGACAAGCAAACCAGATCAGTGCTCGGGTAGGGGGAGATATTATTGGAGCTCATGCATCAAATCCCATGACCGACAACAGACATTAGGACACAGCATATTTAGGTGTCTTTCATCGGCTTCCTGGTGCTGGTGCATGGAGGTCATGTGCCCTACTTGAAAAGCGGGACCAGCTAATCTGGCGGCGTGATACGATTGTGCGCTTCTGAGAACTTCTTGCTGGTTGCTGGTGCAGGACTCCAGGCGGCTAAAATGCGGATTCAGCGGCGTCCACGAAGGTCCTCGTTCGACAGGGACCAGATGCCATCTACGTGACGTGTGATCCATGGCTTGAAGTGTGTGCTGTGACGAGAGACTGGACGCTGTGCCAAGGAGGCCTGTCTTGTGAAAATGCTCCAGGCCATCCCAATGCATCACAAATCACATGAGGGCCCGCAAACATATCCCTACGATAGCCGAGAGATTATGGGGAAAGGGTATAAATACCTCGCTGTCGTCCCACTTGTTTCGGCAGCGAACCCTAAGCGTAGAATCTTCCAACACCAGGAGCCTCGCGAAGCGATCTCTGTTTTGGCGCGAAAACCCATTTCCATCATTGCCCACGGCAGTAACAGCTACCGCGGCGATTCCGGGTGAGATTGTGTGCACGCCAAATCTGCGATGCTAGGACAGTATGAAGTCGCCCGAAGGCGTGGGAAATATACGTGAAGTATTTCGCGCCGCGGTGTATCTGGACAGTGCTACTAGAGCCAACTGCAGTAATAGCTACCGCAGACAGACGAGGAGGGAGTGTGCGCGGAGTGCAGTCATGTCTGGAATTTGAGGGCGCTTATGTGATCAAAACTTCACCACCCCTGACCTCCCCCTTCAAGACATCAGCGATTGCCATGGATCAACAAATCATAGCCACAACACAGCTATGACAAGACCTTCTCATCATGGCCAACCGACTTCTTCCTCATGGCCACGTTCTCAATGTCAGCCAAGCTTTCCTTGCGCCCATCGTGCTCAACATCCTGCACGTCCTGGAAGCTGACGGTGGGCACGAAGCCTGGAGACTGCCAGGCATGGCCGACCTTGGCGTAGAGCTCATCGACTTGCTCGAGAGAAAGGCCTTTGGTCTCGTAGATGAGTCCCCAGACGAAGATGATGCAGACAAAGCAGAAAGAGCCCCAGACGAAGAAGACTTTCGACTGCAGGTTGGCATTACCTGGTCCTTCGTTCACCATGTAAGGCGTTGCATAGGCGATTGCCCAGTTGAGTAGCCAGTTGCTTGCTGTGGTCATAGAGAGGGCCTTCGCGCGAACCTTGAGCGGGAAGATTTCGCCGGTGACCACCCACGCACAGGGTCCCCACGAGCAGGCGAAGAAGAACTGTGTCGCACGTCAGCATCATTCTAGAAGCGCCTGAGAGGCTGGTACTTACGATGTAGATGCACACGAAGGCAATAAGAGCCTTCTGGGCAGCCAAGTTCTCAGTTCCGGCACCAGTTCCGACTCCAGCCACAATGAACTGGCTGACAGCCATGCCGACAGCTCCGAATAGCAAGAGGTTGCGACGGCCCCAGGTCTCGACCATGTAGAGGCCTGGAAACGTGGAGGCCACGTTGACCGACGAAGTAATCATGCTGACGACGAAGGAGTTGTTGATTCCAGAGTTCTTGAAGAACGAAGTTCCGTAGTAGAAAATGAAGTTCACACCTGTAAGCTGCTGGAGCGCCTGAACGCCGCAACCAGTCGCGAGACGTTTGCCAAGGCCGCCCTTGAAGCAGTCGATGTAAGACGACTGACCGAGCGACATCTCGTACTCGTGGTTCGCAGTGATCTCTCCAAGCTCTTCCACGAGTGCTGGATGGTCGATATCAAGTCTGCGCAAAGTGGCAAGTGCCTTGGCTGCCATCTCTGGCCTGCCACGCTTGATCCACATTCGCGGCGTCTCTGGCAAGACGAGCATACCTCCGAACAGAATGAGGGCCCACGCGAATTGGACAGCCTGGGCATCGTTAGTCAAGTCATGCGACCTGTGTCAGCATCGATGACTTACAATCGGGATACGGTAGCTACCGCTGTCGTTACGGTCCTTGGTTGCGTTGTCGACAATGGCAGCGAGCAAAAGACCGATCGTGATTGCTAGTTGGTAAGCACCAACGATCGTGCCTCGAATCCACTTCGGGGCAGTCTCAGACTGATACAGTGGGATGAGAGCACTGATCATACCGACACCATATCCAGCAAAGAATCGGCCTGCAACGAATAGAGGAATGTCCGTGGCGATGGTCTGCATGATAACTCCAACGTTGAAGACCATGGTCGAGATCATCAATCCCCAACGACGGCCAAAGAAGTCTCCTGTTGGCGCGGCAGTCAGGGCTCCAAAGAAGGTGCCAGCAGAAAGCAGAGAGACAATCTCAGAGGACTGTGATGAGGTAATGGCTGGGTTGCCGAATTCGTCCACAGCACCAGTGGAGAACTCCTTTAGCCAGTATGGCATCGCGAGGATGCCTCCGATGGTACCAGTCTGCCTCCATATTAGCAACATGTAGAACTCAACACATCCAGTCTGCGTACATCATAACCGTATAGTACACCACCTGGCAGAGGCGTTAGTTGTGGATTTGCAGTCGAGCGTGCGGCGAGTTCTCTTACCAAAGGCGACGAATAGTCCCACAGCAATGGCTGGCCATGCTTTGCCAGCCGTGTTCGCGGGTGGCTTGATCGTGAAAGGCATCTTGAGCTCGACTTGCAAGAGGAGGAGGAAATTGATAGCGAGTCAAAGCACAGGATACTTGTGGGCAGCACCGATGATTTTAAACCCGACCTTGCGGCCACGCGAGCAGCACACACGCCAACAAGGATCATGATTTTACACTCTACCAAGAGAAGCTATGCATGGATGTTTAAGCCTGGAGCCCCGGCCGCACTTGACGAGTTCCCCAACAAGCATAGACGAGATGAGCTTCGACCTCTAGCTAAGGGCCTTGCTCACCGGGCCGAATACAATGCGGCGTCTCTCGCAGAGCTGCATTGATTTGCCGGCACCGTTGTGTCGTAATGGTGTGTGATGGGTGGACAACCCACGACAGAAATGCCTGGCAGAATGGCGGGTGGAAGAGCTGATGAAAGATCGTGGCACCGAGATCGAAGTTATGGTTTCTGCCCCCCCGTCTCTCCACATATCAGGCAATGAGGGCTCGACAGTGGGTCATTCCGGAGCAAAGCATGTTCTCCAGAAAGTGGATTATTGTACATACCACAGCAGCCGGCGAAATGCCACGTTTACACGAAGGAACTGCTGCCTTCCGTCTCTGACGGCGGGAGAGCCCAATCATCATCGTAGCACCACGCTCACGTTGTTCGAAAAGCAGACTTCGGTCGTGAAGTGCAACGACACAGCAAGCAAAAGCTTCACCAAGCGCCGGGTGGCTTGGCGGTCCATCCTTCTCGCTTCTTCGGCTCTCCCTCCCGTTCACAATAGCATCTATGTATTTCATGTCCACGCTCTCTTGCTCTACGACATACACATTGCTCACGCATCCCGCTTCTCGATACCTCAGCAAAAACACAACAACGAACTTTTCCTGCACAGCTCTGCACTCCGCGATCACTGATCCACCTGCGGAGACGGAAACCTGGAGCTTGGAGCACACTTCGGTGTCATTGCGGTGGCACTTCGCAGATGCAAGCGAACCCCCCTGCAAAGCGCCCGAAGCCGTCAAACACCGTCGTCTTTTTGCACAAGCTCTGCAAAGATCATGGGGCTTGGAAGGCTAGAGGTGTCTTGTGGATGCTTGCGTGGCACTCCGAAATCCATCTGTGCCGATTTCCGCGTGGTAGAGAGTACTTGTGTTATTGCGGAGGTGTATGTAGTAGTGCTTCATCAGATTACATATCATTGTTTAGCACCGAGCAATGCACCGAATATCTGGAGTTTCGCCACCTGGAGACTGGAGTACGGAGTAGAGTTCTGCTTCTCCACGATATATCCATGTTCGTCTGGGGAGTGAATGCTGCCAAAGCTTCGAGAAGCATGCCTGCGAAAGGTAGTCTTTATATGGAAGCTGTCGGCCTAACACGTGTCCAGAGAATGAGACAACAGGCGATCTAGAGCGAAGAGAATTGACGGCAGGCAATGATACAAGACGTTCAACGTCTCTCTGGTCGTACAAATAGTACAGCTACCCTCTCAAGCCAAGCTAGCAAACGCCCTCTTCTTCCCACCACTGGTCTCCGCTCCTGCTTCCACTTTATCATAGTCCAAATACCCTCCATTGACCACTTCATTCTCCCTCGCGTCTCTCGTCATGATTTCCAACGCAGCAAGATTGAATCCCATCGCCCGCCTCTCTTCTTCCTGCCACTGTTCATACGCTTCGTAGATTTCCGTCAGCACTTCCTTCAGCTGCCGACTCGCAACAATCTGATGCATATGCGCTTGGAGCATGAAGTACGTGATTGTCCACGCCAGCTCGGGTGCCATGCGTTTGCGAAGAAAGATGGCGAGGAAGGTGAAGAGTGTTGGGAGAGTCGTGAACGGTATCACGAGAAGGGCATCGTTGAGTGCGGGGCGAGGCACGCGTTGGAGAGTTTTGAGGACATGCTGTTCCGCGGAGATGTTGCCAAGAGCCATGAAGACCGGGTTGCGATCTTGAGGAATGGCAGCCATCTTGGGGTTCTTTAATCGTTGGCGGTTGTGCTCGGTCATGAGTTTCAGGTCCGCAATGCCGACTTCGAGCGCTTCCATGATCTTCTCGCCGTGCGTCAGCGTGGAGATGGTCTGTTTTGACGCGGCGGCGACTTCGGCATTGTCATCCTCGTCACCTTCAAAGTCGCGGTCCATGTTCTTGGCCAGCGTTGCTTCGTACTGCTCTTCCAGCTCCCGCTCGCGTTCTTCTTCGAGGAAGATGAGATCGTCGCCGACATGCCACGTTCGGACAGATTTGTCGTGAGAAGCAGTGACGACCGTCTCGCCCGTTTGACTGATGACCATTGCCCAGATCTCGCCGTGATGACCTTCAAACTTCTGAATCTGCTCAAATTTGTCTCCGTCCCATGACTTGAGCACGCCATCTTTGCCTGCACTGAAGACCGTGTGCCTCTCGTCCTGTTCCTGAGGATGTTGGATGAAGCCGACTTGCATCACGGAGTCCTGGTGAGCGAAGAAAGACTTGTGGCAATCGCCGAAGTCAAGTCCCCAGACTTTCACGTTCTTGTCTGCCGAACTCGTTGCAATAAGCTTCGAGTCGCTGGAAATGCTGATGTTCAAGACCGGGAGCTTGTGGCCGTACAAGATGTGGTATGGCTTCAGGCTGTCCACGAAGAAGAGCTTGACCGTGTTATCGAGTGTGCTGAGCGCAAGGTACTTTTGGTCGGGAGAGAAGCAGATCGACAAGACGTCGTCGTTGACTTTTAGCTGTCGGGTCTGTGTCAGCTTCAGCCTCTGCGTTGTCCGTCTCGTGCCTGGAATCTCTTCGTCCACGATGTCGAACCTCCAGAACTTTGCACTCTTGTCAGCCGAGCCAGTGACGACTGAGCGGCCGTCCGGATGAACGGCGAGCGACCAGATGGCGCCCTGCTTCTCGTCATGTGCTTGAATCTTTTCGATCAAAGTGCTGGTGCTGATATCCCACAACTCAAGTTCTCCGTTCTTGTTGCCAAGTAGAACCATGCGATCACCTGGCAGAAATGCCGAACACAACGCTGGACCACACTCCATAGTTCTGAGACATGACTGTGTACGCAAGTTCCATACTTTCAATGCACCGGAGGAGGCGCTAGCAAGCATGCGGTCGTCTGATGAGAGTGCCAAAGTGCGAATGTCCGCCCTGTGACCAGGCAGCTCAACGGTCAGCGAGCGGTCGTATTCTGGCCCCGCCCTGCTTGCCTTGTCATCTCGCCCACGGTACGTGACCACCTCGTAGACTTCAAGCCGGTTATCGGTCGTGGAGACCAGAAGCTGAAGTTTCTTCGATGTCCTCGCGCCAGATGTGATCCAGTTGGCAGAGCGCACCTTTCCTCCTGACACGAACCGCCCGTCTGCCTGCTTTACGCCAGTGCGGACCACTACGTACGGAACGAACACATCTGTCACGTCTGGTTGTTCAGGTGCTTCGTCCTTCTCAGGAGCGAGAGTCTCCCCAGCAGCTGCAGCCTTCTCCCTTCTTCGCTTGCGCTTGCGCAGCATCACGCGGTGCAGCTCCTCCGCTGAGCGTATCCGGAACAGCTCAACCGCTTTCTCTGAGCCATGCACGGAAATGTAGTCCTGCTTCGGGTGAAATGACACGCCGATCGTCCTATCCTTGCCCTGTCTGTGTATGATGCCTTGGCTTTGCAGAACGTCCTGCTTCTTGCTCTCGCCGACAGTGTTGCCCAGCTCTGCCAGGGCGTTGACATCCAAGCTCCACACCTTGAGCTCACCATCGTTGCCTGCAGTGATGCATCCAGCACCTTCAGGGCTCATGCCCAGAGCCCAACACTCCCCGCTCGTCTGCGCGACATGCGTCTCGATGCAGTGCTGTGCCGACAGGTCCCAGATTTTGACAAGCGCATCTTTGGATGTAGACAGGAGGTACCGCTCTTCCACGTCCTGTTCTTCCGCGCCAGTGGCTTCGTCGTCTTTGTGCGTGCCGTGGACAGGGGTCCGAAGGAACGCGATGCCGGTGATCTGGTCCCGGTGGCCCTTCAATCGAACCTCCGCAGTCTCCGACAGCAGATTCCAGATGATGATGTCTGTGTCTCTGCTTCCACTCGCCAAGCGTGAGCCGTCTCGATCGAACCGTAGTTGTGTGATGGCGCTTCGATGCGCATTGAAGCTGACGACAATTTGACTCGACAGAGAATCCCAGATTCGGATCGATCCGTCCTGGTGGCCTACAGCAAAAAGGTCGGGCTGCACTTCGCATTGGGAAACACAGGTCACGATGCTTCTGTTGTCCTTGTCGTTCCATCTCGACAGGAGCTCGCCCTTTTTGACGTCCCAGCACAGCACCTCCTCGTTTGCGCCGACCACCGCGCGTCCACTGCCGGCGCTGCGACTCGATGCATCGGCTGTCCAGACGGTGTTGGACGATGCCGTGGCGATGGTGCCAAAGACCTGGCCGGGCTCGTACCTGCGATATGAGCGCACCATGATTCCTTATCGCGTGTCAGTTACAGCGCGTCGTCTTCCTCCGATTGGGAGTAATAAACCAACACTTACCTGTCTGGAAACAAGAGAGAGCCGTCTGCTTCGTCTGCCCAAGAATTATTTCTCGAAGATCGGCATTAGCGCGCCCCACTTGCCGACAAAGCGACAGGGACTAGCAGAGCCGCATCCATCCTTCTTGGCAGCAGTTACGACAGCTGCTGCTGGAGCTGCAACTGCACGCGCGATCTAGGCAGACATAGCAGAATCACCATGCTTCTCCTCGACTACCAGAACGTGCTCATCGAGTCGCTGCTGAGGGACCGTTTCAACCCAGAGTATGTCCACATTGTGCTGCCTCATTCTTGCGCTTGCTCTGACGAAAGTGCAGCAACCCCCCAGCTTCGATCGACCAAGTGGTCTCCGACTTTGACAACGTCACCTTCCACATCTCGACTCCAAACACAAAGACCCAGATCCTCATCTCCATCGCCGTCAAGTGCTACCCTGAACTCGTCAAGTACGGCGCCGAGGCTGTCCTGGAGCGCGAATATGGCCCATACATCGTCCAGCCTGAGCAGGGCTACGACTTCAGTGTGCAGGTGGATCTAGAGAATTTGCCAGCAGAGCAGGAGGAGAAGGATGACCTGATCCGCCGCATCAGTCTGTTGAAGCGAAATGCAATGGCAGCGCCTTTTGAGCAGGCATTCGACGAGTACTCCAGCTTGGCAGAGCAGGCCAGCCACTACACGAGCGAAAGTGCGCCGCAGGGAATCGCAGAGGGCGGGGAGCTGAGAGCGATACACTACAGAGACCAAGAGGCCATCTACATCAAGGCCAGCCATGATCGTGTGACGGTCATTTTCAGCACGGTGTTCTCGGATGAGACGGACAGGATATACGGAAAAGTGTTCTTGCAGGAGTTTGTTGACGCCAGACGGCGAGCTATCCAGAATGCTCCACAAGTGTTGTTCAGAAACGACCCGCCATTGGAGTTGCAGGGTGTTTCGGGGCTGGCAAGTGGCAAAGACAAGGTTGGATACATCACGTTCGGTAAGAATAGCAGTTTGATGTTATCGAGCGAGCGCATGCTAATCACAGATAGTGCTCTTCCCACGCCATCTTACACAACAGCGTCGATACGAGGTCATTTCGCATATTCAAACCTTCCGCGATTACTTCCATTACCACATCAAGGCGAGCAAAGCATACATTCACAGCCGGATGCGGAGGCGGACAGCGGACTTCTTGCAAGGTGAGTCTCAAATGCGATTTGAGCACAACTTCCTCATACTGACATTTCGTAGTTCTGCGAAGAGCCCGACCGGAGACGGAGGAGAAGGAAAGGAAGACGGCCTCGGGAAGGACATTCAAGGTGCAGGCTTAAAGGAACACGATCTGTGCCGTCCACGGAGGCTGTTTTTCCCCTGATAGCTGGAAACAGACAAAGGTGATTCTTGGCCTAATATCATTCGTAGCAGGTCTGCGCCTCGCGTGAGCAATGTCAAAAAATGAAACTCAGTGACTTCGCAGTCATGTCCAAGTGAAGCTCGGATGCCTCCCTTGGTTGCCATCGGCTTCTGTGCCTTTCGAGCAGAATACCATCCGCTCTGAGCTTCGACTGGCGTTGGTCAGACAGGTGCTACACCTCAGCCCTACACGCACCGTCCACAAGCATTATGGTCTGGACCCCCAAGCGCCGCGAGTGATACAGTCTGCTCACCGGCAGGACAGTACGAGGTACGCGTAAAAGAAACAACAGAGCGCCCACCAAAAGTGCATAAAGAAAGCGACTTGACCAAGCTGGTCAAGCCGCAATCTTATAATGTACATCCAATCACTCCAACCTTGGGTAACCTCAAAGTGCTGGCTCACTTGATATCGAGGAATGCGCTGGTAGCTCCAATATGCGCAATTACGGCCCTTGATTCGCGTTGTATTCAGGTTCTGTTTTGGTAGAATTTGCAATATTGTCGAGACGTCGGCGGGAATCGAACCGTCGACCTTTGCTCTGACTGCTGTTGTTCTGCGGACTCGAAAGAGCGTGTAAACGCAAGGAGCTGAGCCACTTTGCCAGTTTTGAGCTTCTGTTGGAGGGGGAGGATTTTGAGTGCCTTATGAGTGCTTAGGGGGACGACGGAGGTTGGGAGGGGCATAGGACCCGGTTGAATCAAGCATGGCAACAAGGAGCTGCTCGAGCATTCGACTGAGACAATGGCAAGGCTGTCAGCGGTGTCCTTCAACTGCACGATTGCTGCATGACGTGCATCATGCGTGAAAAGCTGAAGATTGTCGACAAACAAACACGTCCTATCTCGAACCTCACCTTGACACAACGACAAACCCCCCAACTACAACCACCACCACAACACTACCTACTTACCTTATCCTCTATCAACACTGCACGCATCTCCACATCTCACCTCTCATCTCTCTACCTCTTTACTCTTGACTCACCCTGAACGACGACTTGTATACTTTACAACCATGAGTCTTGCGAAGATCAACAACAACAGTCCAACACATGTGCAGTTTTGCAATTGCGCGACTTGTCGCAGGTGAGTTGGTCAAGCTCCTGTGTCTTCTGCACGAGCCGCCAGCGCGTGGCGGCCACGCGAGACACTTCTGACCAGCGCTAACAGCCACTAGCCTTCAGAATGCTCGAATTAACCTGTCCGCCGTCCCAGTGGAGCGCATGAGCGAGTCACACGCCGAGCGCGAAGCCGCCAACCTGATCATTCATGCCGAGCGCCTGCTCGGTACTGCGCAAAGCATTTTGCAGCAGCACCACGTTTTCGAGCACCAGCGTCAATCACCACAGCAATCGCCATGTCACAAGCAGCCAGCATCTTCCAGTCCAAGTCATGGCCCACAAGGCATCATGGCCAACAAGCCACTCATGACTACCAAGGGTATTCAGGTCCGGGGCATTGAGACCGGTCCAAGCCACGTCCGTCAGGTCACCAATCCGTGGAACGGAGTGGACAGCGCTCCACTTCCGAAGCAGGACGAGGACGAGGCCTCCGTGCTCAAGGACAAGATACGCGCTCGTGCTGCCGAGCTTGGAATTTTGCGCACCACTACCAACGTAAGTGAAGTTCAAGATTTGTTTGCATGGGGTAGTGAAAGCTGACTCCTCCACCAGGCTCTTCCACCACTCGTTCCTTCGCCACCGAACACAGTTGCAATCCGCACCCAACCAGACGGTGAAACTCGCGAGAAGAGCAAGTTCATCGTGTGCGATCACTGCCGGTAAGCAGACAGGTTCTCATCATCATCACCCCTTGCTTGAGATGTCAGCTAACGTGTTGCGCTCGTGCAGCTCACATGGCATCCGATGCAACGAAGCTGCCGTCTGCAAGGAGTGCATCCTCCGCGAAGTGCCCTGCACTCATCGTCAGTGCGACATCTCTCCGGAGTCTCGCGAGGTCTGCCCACGCACCGTCTGCTTCTACGTCCACGACGACTGGATGCCAGACGTGCACGGAGTTCACAACCCAACGGACAAGAATTGGCTTATCCTGCCCGGCAAGGTTCGCGAGCACCTTTCTGCTGGCCAGCTAGGCAAGTTGTCCAACAAGCCTGAGGATGAGGTCCGACGCTGCTATGCGGGAGTTGATCAGCGGCAGAAGACTGCACGAGAGTGGATGGGCGGCTTGGTCAACGCCGGGCAGTCCACTTGGGAGAACGTGGGCATGGCTTGTCGCTGCAAGGAGATTGAGCTCGAGGAGGAGAAGACGAGGGCCTTGGAAATCAAGTTGCGTCGCATGAACGTCAACAAGATTGAACAAACGAATGCTTGAAGCTGGTTTGCTCTTCTCCAACAGCAACGACAAGACGTCCGAAGGGCGGTCAGACAAGATCGAATGGCTGGTCGTCCAGTTTCGGAGGATTCCTTCCTCTTCCTGCAGGTACACCCGACGGATGCTACATGCTGCGGATATTGCGTGCAGTCTTGTGCCACTTTGACACTTGGCTTCCAGGGCAAGGTAGCACACGAAGGCTGGCTTTCAATAACGGCTCCGCTCGAGGCCTCCTAGCCACGACTGCTCTCGAGGTTGCTCGGGGACATTAGATGTGGCGGCTGTTGTGCTTGACTTTCTCTACAAGGAAGATGCGACGCCTCTGCAACCACCACTTGGCCAACACGGTGGAGGTATGTGTAGATTTTGCTCTCGGAACACGATTGAATAACATTTCTGCAGAAGAGCTTCTGCTTTGCATCACATCCTCTTCTCCTTGCTACAACTTGCATCATCATGGAGGGTCCTTCGGTAGGTTTCTTATAACAGGTCGGTTCTGGTGTTGTTTCACGAAGCACGAGGGTTTGCGTGGCTGTACGACTTGGCCCGCGCTCGCCCACGTAACCCGGTCCACTCCGGCTATCCAGCTCTCCGTAGCAGGGTTGTGCGTTGAGATGCGAATCGAGGCAGACCAACGCCTCTGCTGACCTCTCACCCATCTCCACAACCACGCAGAGCAGCGTGAACAGGACGAGACAGCAACGACGTGTGGTGAACACTGAACCGCAGAAAGGCTGGGCAGCGTGAGAAAGCGGGTACGGATACTGAGCCGATCGCCAGCAGAAACGATCGTGATAGGCTGTGTGAGGCAACGCACAGAGCACAACCGTAATGAGGACGCCAAACTAGTGGATCTCACAACTCTGCTCCTGAGCAACGCTCTGCATTCCAGGACGCTGGTTCACGACGTCCCATCCATCATCAGCATCACTCCTCTCGCAGGAGGCAGGAACGGATCACCTTCGCCCTCACTCACCCACAGTCTCTCACTTTGCTGGCATTTTGCACCAACTGCAGTCGCTCTCTTTACATCCTTCTGCTTCCGGACGCACGCCGACAGACGCCACTGCCGGACCGCGCTGCAGGTTCGCATCAATCAGGTCTATACGTGCTGGATCTATTGAAGCTTCCATACCACCAACCTCGCGTGTGGCCCGTCATGAGGAGGTAGAAGCAATTCTTACCTAGCCCGGACTTCCGTCGTTTTAACACCAAACATCGCTACAAACATACGACATTGAATAGTAATTCGCCGACCACCGCCCGACCGATCGACCGACACGACACGACTCCGGATCGCGCACCACACGACTGCGCTCCTCTGGCGCACACCCGCATTGCTACACATCGCATGCCATGCGGAGTATAATACAGCAGTTGCTCGCCCTCGGGCCTGAGCTTGCTGCGTTCATCCTCACCACACCCATTATCAACATACCGGGCGCACACGCGCAGGGATTCGCACAAAAAGCGGCGTCATCACCGAATCTCGATCTATCGCAGTTAGGGCGAGTGGCCGTTGGAGGAGATTTTGACAGCATATCACTATACACGTACGGCGGGCAGAATGAAAACACATCAACAAACGGCAGCCAGTCGCTGCTCACGCGGTATCCCGATGGCGCATTCCAGTCATTGGCGCTCGCAGACGCCGATGCGACGATAGCGGCCATGTGCGCCTTCGTGGGCGCGGATGGGAGGCTCAACGGAGTGGTCGTGGGCGGCAACTTCACGAGCCTGGGAGGCGTCCGGGCAGACGCCATCGCATTATGGAATCCGGAGAACAACCAAGTCACGGCGCTGAATGGCCTGACCGGAGGTCCTGTCAATGCACTGTACTGCGATGACGCGACCGGCACGGTGTACGTTGGTGGCAGATTCATGGCGGGCAATTCCACCAATGCCATGGCCTGGACCACAGGATGGGTCAATCTGCCATTTGCTGGATTCAATGGCCCTGTCAACACCATCACCAAGAACAGTGACAACAACATCGTCTTCGGCGGAAGCTTTACTGGCCTTGGCAACACCACCACGCCTGCGGAGGCCGACAAGCAGGCCATCAATATCGGCGCAGGGACCATCACCGCGGCAGGATCTTCTGGCACTTCTGGCTTCAGCAGTCCCGAGAATATCATTTGCAAGACTGGCGAACAGCAAGGGTCGGGCAACACATGGCTGCTCAACGACAACACTGGAGGCTTCTGGGAGTCGTCGCTCGGCTTCGGTATCAACCCAACCATGCTGCGACTTTACAACACCGACTACGAAGGCCGCGGCACCAAGAGCTTCTACTTTGAGGAGATGAATGGTGGAGGTGTTCTCAATCTGACCTACGTAGACCCGGCAACTGGTGAGAACGCTACCTGTGTCCGCTTCTGCCCTCTGCCAGAAGGCAACACCACCGCCCAGGACTTCCGCTTCGAACGCCGCGTTGGCATGAACGTCTTCCGCGTGTGGATCACTGATTGGTACGGAGCTGGCGCAGGTCTCAACGGCATCGAGATGTACTCCGACGAGATCTACAGCTATGCCGTCGACAGCTTCAATGCACCTTCGTGTGTTGATACTGCCGCAGCCTCCGAGTCGACTGCGACTCCCGCCGATGCATGGACCCGAGCTCCCAAGAATGGCTTCACCGCTGCCGACTTTCTCTCTGCGACGATTACCGACGAGGCAAACGTGGGCTCCGACACGCGAGTCGTCTTCCAGCCAAATCTGCAGCAGTCAGGAAACTACTCTGTCACCCTCTACACTCCTGGATGTATTGGCGATAACACCTGCGGCACTCGAGGCATTGTTAATATCACTGGCTCGATGACCAGGAGTGCACAGCCAGCTACGACCAGCAGCTACCAGACCAACAACTACGACAAGTTTGAGCAAATCTACTACGGCTACATCGATGCAGAGGACTTCCAGCCTACGGTCACAATTGCGCCAGTATCCGGTCAGAGTGTGCCTCTGACCGTTGTCGCCTCACGCATCCGCTTCGAGCTCATCTCGTCCACCGATGGCCTCAATGGCCTGTACGAGTACAATCCAGACGAGGCGCAGACCAGCACCAACTTCTCCAGCTCTGCCATCAACCGAGCTGCCATCTCGCTCGACGCCGATGCAAGCATCGCCGGCGTAGCTCAGCTCAACGACGTTTTGTACGCGGCTGGAAGGTTCTCCGGGGATGGTATTTCCAATGTCCTGTCCGTTGGGAGCGACGATGCCAACCCGCTTCCTCGCGGTGGACTGAACGGAGAGGTCCTCGACATGTTCGTCAACGGCTCTATGCTGTACTTTGGAGGCACATTCACCAACACTGCAGAGGACACGACTGAAGGACTCAACAATGTCGCTGCCTTTTCTACTGAAACCAATGAGTGGAGCGCGCTTGGTGCAGGTGTCAATGGTGCCGTGTTCAGCATTCTTCCGCTGACTATGAACATCACAACGACCAGCCAGCAGGAGACGTTTGCCATCACCGGTAACTTCACTTCGGTCAACACATTCAATGGTAATGATTCCTTCTCCGCCACTGGTTTCGCCATCTGGGTACCGAGTGCGAACAACTGGCTCCGCAACATCCCTGGTGCGGACAGTGCACTTGATGGCCAGCTTACTGCGTACTCCACTGTGCCGGACATGACGCCTGTATATGGTGGGATGATCTCGTCGCAAGGCCTGGACTTGAGTGATGTGGTCGAGCTTGTTGGCTCTGGACAACCCGAATTGCAATCACTGGGCATTCAGCTTGACACTGTCAGTTCGTCTTCTGACAGTAGCAGCATGCGCAAGCGAGCTGTTTCTGACGCTTCCGGCGCAAACTATATCGGCGTCTACGACGGTTTCTTCTACGACGAGCGCAACTTGAACATCACCATCCTCGGCGGAAGCTTCAGCACCACAGCGAGCAACCGCAGCACAATCGAGAATCTCATCTTCATCAACAACACCGACACCAAAAGTCCCCCGATCGTCAGTGGTGTGAGTGGCTTGACCTCGGACTCAATCTTTACTGCCATGGACACGTACGAGACCATGCTCTGGGCAGGTGGTATTGTCAATGGCACCGTGAACGGCAACCCTGCCAATGGCCTCGTAGTGTACGAGCTGTCGGCAAACAGATTTGCAGCGCCGCACCCGCCCGCTCTTGGTGGCGACAATGTTATTGTCAACGCCATTTCTGCCCAGCCCGAAGGCACTCATGTTTACGTTGGCGGTGACTACTCAACAGCCGGCTCTCTCCCATGCGGGCCGCTCTGCTACTACGACACTGAAGCACTTCAATGGCAGAGCACCGGACCAGGCCTCTCTGGAGTGATTTACACCATGCTGTGGTCCTCCAACACCAAGCTCATCATCGCAGGCAACCTCACAATTGATGGCACCCGCACCACACTGGCCACATACGACGCGAAGGAGCAGACCTTTGTGCCATTCCTGGGAGCGGACACTCTCCCTGGCCCAATTACAGCCATCTCGGCTGTCGATGGCGACTACAAAGAGCTATGGGTCAGCGGCGCAGCGGCAGATTCAGGAGTCGTCTTCTTGAGCAAGTATCATGACGGCACATGGACTGCTGTGTCCGGGCTGGGCGATGCTACTTCGATCCGCAAGCTCCAGATCATGCCTTTGACGTCCAACCACGCCAACAGCGACCTAGTTGCTGACGACCAGGTCCTCATGATCCTCGGTAACATCAATATTCCCGACCAAGGCAATGCCAGCGCTGTACTGTTCAACGGCACCGTGTACGAGCCCTACCTCCTCACCAACATGGACGACGGCAGTCAAGGAAGCCTGTCAGCGATATTTGTTCAGAAACCACAAAACTTCGTGACCAGCAGAAGTCGTGGACTGGCCATTGGAATCATTGTTGCAATCGGATTGGCGATCGCGCTGGCAATCACAGGCCTGTTGATACTCCTCGGCATGCTCCTGGAAAGGAGACGCAGGAGAATCGAAGGCTATGTGCCCATCACTGCCGACAAGAGTGCGAATGTGCATCGCCTTCCGCCAGAACAGCTCTTCTCGAAACTTGAGGGAGGGTCTCCAGCGCCGAAGATCTAGCATATCTTTGCAGACGTAACACCGGTCAATGACACATGTATCTGTCACCTGAGGCCGGAGTTGCGCTTGAATAAGCCACGCCATTACGAATATCGATTACGACCAGTTTACTTTGGACCTACACACTTGGTGCCAGGTCAAGAAGTTGCAGACTGTTTGCCTGCGCCTTCCGCATTAGGAGCACCACCGCCAGGCAGGCGGAGGTGGAGGTGATTCGCTTTAGCAAGCACGCACGATACCACTTTTTTCCCGCCGTTTTTTGTTTGATTATTGTTTGCACTCCATCATTTTTGTGGAGAAAGAAAGTTGCATACGCGCAAAGTTTCCTTGGTTTGGATTGTGAGAGAGTGAGAGGTGGAGACATTGACGAGGGGAGAAGCGAGAAGCGAGAATCATCGCGCACGGCCGTTTTGATGGGATTGCACATGGCCATTGTTTTGCTGTTTGATACACATACTCTGAGTGGCGGCCTGGCTGGGCTCGCCCGGAGTGCGGTTTTGCCTTGATTGTGAGCCGCAAGAAAACATTATGTTACACGGTTGTGTATAATGGTTCAGCCGCTAATGTATATGGACCGCTTGTTGAATTGTGGATGAGAGTCGTTGGACATGGGAGGAGGACAGGAAGGGAGGATAGGAAAGGGAAGGGTAGTTGGAAGCAAGAGAGAGAGTCTATCGAATCAGAGACAATTCGTGTTTTGACTTGTCGTTTCATGTTCTTCGTGCTGCTTCAGACTGTACGAGAGTTCGTACCGAAGCTGAGTGGTGTCTGATACATCTTCAAGGCCTGTCCGCACAAGGTAAGGTAGACATCAGCTTACCAACAACACTCACGAAAGTAAGGCCGTCTGCGTGCACATCGCAGGGAGATTAGTAAGGCGTTGTCTATGGCCAACCCTATGATTAGTAACCCTCCAGGATGAATTCAAATACAGAAGTCTGGATGCTCGCATCACTCAACACGGGATGCAAGATGCACCGAAGAGGGCTTGTAGTAGTCAGTCGATGTTGTTCGAGTTTCCAGATATTGGGACGGTCGACCTGCTGCTGATTGCAAGATCTTTCTCACCTCTCGCCAACACTTGAGAAGAACAAGCGGCAACAGTAACCAAAAAGCTCAGAGCCATGAAACCCATCACCACTCAAATTGACATTTCCGCTCCTCCTGATGTCGTCCGCGCAAAGGTCAGAGTTCCCTCTTGATCGAACAAACTCACCCGACTGAGACCACTAACTGTACCAGCTCCTCGACTTTTCCACCCTCGGCATCTACAAACCGCCCTTTATCAACTCGATCACGCCCCATCCACCCTCCAAAGACCCCTTCACGCTCCTCCCGGGGGATAAATTGACCTGCGTCTTCGACGGCAAAGACCTCCTCGCTACTATCGCGGAGAATTCGGAGAGCAAGTTGGTGTGGACGGGGACGATTCTGCCAGGTTTGCATGGACGGCACATGTTCCGGTTTGAAGCAGTGAGTGGAGGGAAAGAGACGAGGATGGTTCATGAGGAGGCTTTGCATGGTTTCTTGAGTTTTTTGATGGGTGAGGGGGTTGTGGGGAGGGGGTTGGGGCAGAGGAGGAAGTTGGAGAGTGCGTATGAGGGGTTTAATGCTGCTTTTAAGAGGTGGGTTGAGGAGGGGCGGTAGGAGGGGAAGATGGATGAATGGGTGGATGGGTGGAGGATGGGATGGGAGAGAGAGGGTTTGAACAATGGAGTGAGTGAGTGAAGCCTGGGAGGAAGTAATAATGAAGTGAAGGAACAGAGAACCATTCTTTTGAGATTAGTTACGGTGAAGCATGGGCTTGTTATTTGGATGTAATTCTTGATGAGTCCCACAACTTAGTTTTACCAGTATGGCTGTGGTTTGCTTGCAAAGTACATCCTGGTCACCGCGGTATTCCAGGACAGCAACATTGCAGTGGCATAGTTGATCAGCTGCGTCGATTATTACAGCATGTCCATTTCATGTAGGTCTCGATGTATCAACGACTTTCCAATGCTATACCTACGCAGCAAGACTCGCCGACTTCGGACAGTGGAGCTTATCTACACATTCTATGGAGCTCCTTCATGCAGCCTGATGACCAGAAAAATTCCTCACGCACAATCGATAAGGAGGACGACGGTGCATGTATAAAAAGTAAGACGTCGATGTCCAGCAGCAATTGTGAGACAGTACTTTTCCCTCGATCTTGCAGTCCCCGGCTCGATCTCTGTTGCATTTCCCCCTCGCAGTACTTTTGTTATTATTCCTGCCGGGCGGTCAGCAGCGTGAGTCAAACCAGCCAGAGACGGCGTGGGCTTATCTTTTTTCTGGCCGTCTGTGCGCGCATTGAAAACCTTCACCACGTCGGGAGCTGGGAAGAGAAGCGTGCTTCTGTCATACCACGCACAGTCGTCTGCTTCCGTGGCATGATTCTTTGCTGAGCGCCATTCGTCTCCATGGTGTTTGCTCCCACACTCTTCACTTCGCAAGGTGAGTGGTCCTCCCATTCTGCTCCGGTCTGCGGTGTTGTGCCGGAGGAGAGCTATGTTGCTACTTGCTAGCTGTGGGACGACTACGGCAGAAGAACAGAACGGCTGATGACTCCTCGACCAGACTACATCAGTGACCACCTGTGGAAAGCCTGCGGGTGCTGAGACGCTCCGTCCCTCCGAATGGCTTCTGCTGCTGCTGTCGGCGGGCGCTTTGCCCGCCGCTGGAGGCAGCACGACCTGTTCTTCCACCAATCTTCCACCTCCGCCACCAGGCACAACGTGACTCGACGCACCTTGGTCACTCCTTCACTTGCCGCTGCACGAGGCAACAACAACACCGCCACCACCTCCGCCAACAAATCCGCCCTCCAGACCCGCGCCTTTTCGCGCTCCGCTGCACGCGCCGCTAGCAAGGCAGACGTCGCGCCCAATGCCAAGGCATACCTCGAGAGCGGTGCCATTGCAGGCGCCCAGAACCTCGTCGACGTCAACAAGGTGCTGGTCATTGGCTCTGGAGGTCTGTCCATCGGTCAGGCCGGCGAGTTTGACTACTCGGGTTCCCAGGCCTTGAAGGCCCTCAAGGAGGCCGGCATCAAGTCGGTCCTCATTAACCCCAACATCGCCACTATCCAGACTGCGCACGTGCTCGCCGACGAGGTCTACTACCTGCCCGTCACGCCCGAGTATGTCACCTATGTCATTGAGAAGGAGCGCCCCGATGGCATCTTCTTGTCCTTTGGAGGCCAGACCGCACTCAACTTGGGTGTCAAGATGGACGAGATGGGCATCTTTGAGCGCTACGGCGTCAAGGTGCTGGGCACGAGCGTGCAGACGCTCAAGACCAGTGAGGACCGTGACTTGTTCGCCAAGGCTCTCAAGGAGATCAACATTCCCATTGCCGAGAGTATTGCGGTCGAGACGGTCGAGGACGCCCTCGTGGCTGCCGAGACGGTCGGATACCCCATCATCGTCCGCGCTGCCTTCGCGCTCGGTGGCTTGGGATCGGGTTTTGCGGACAACCCTGAGGAGCTCCGCAACATGGCTGCTCGGTCGTTGACGCTGTCTCCTCAGATCTTGGTCGAGAAGTCTCTCAAGGGCTGGAAGGAGGCCGAGTACGAGGTCGTGCGAGACGCTTCGGACAACTGCATCACCGTCTGCAACATGGAGAACTTCGACCCTCTCGGTGTGCACACGGGAGACTCCATCGTGGTCTCGCCCTCGCAAACCCTCAGTGATGAGGAGTACCACATGCTCCGCACTGCTGCCATCAAGATCATTCGTCACTTGGGTGTGGTCGGAGAGTGCAACGTGCAGTACGCTCTCCAGCCAGATGGGCTCGACTACAGGGTTATTGAGGTCAACGCTCGTCTGTCTCGTTCTTCTGCTCTCGCTTCCAAGGCTACCGGTTACCCTCTGGCATACACTGCTGCAAAGATTGGTCTCGGCCACACTCTTCCAGAGCTGCCAAACGCTGTCACCCGCACTACCACTGCCAACTTCGAACCTTCCCTGGACTACATTGTCACCAAGATCCCACGCTGGGACCTGGCCAAGTTCCAGAACGTCAACCGCAACATTGGCTCGTCTATGAAGTCGATTGGAGAAGTCATGGCTATCGGCCGTACCTTTGAAGAGTCGTTCCAGAAGGCCATTCGTCAAGTCGACCCCAAGTTTGATGGTCTGCAAGGTGACAAGTTTGAGGATCTTGATGAAGTGCTCAAGAACCCTACCGATCGTCGCTGGCTCGCCGTAGGACAGGCTATGCTCCACGAAGGCTACTCTGTCGACAAGGTCCACGAACTCAGCAAGATTGACCGGTGGTTCCTCTACAAGATTCAGAACATCGTCGACACTACCCACGAACTCCAGAACATTGGCTCTCTCTTTGGGGTCAAGAAGGAGCTCATGCTCAAGGCCAAGAAGCAAGGTTTCTCCGACAAGCAAATCGCCCGTGCTGTCAACTCTACCGAAGACGAAGTTCGTGCCCGCCGTAAGAACTTTGGCCTCAAGCCTTGGGTCAAGAGGATCGACACCCTGGCTGCTGAGTTCCCTGCTGATACCAACTACCTCTACACGACTTACAACGCCTCGAGCCACGACGTCACTTTTGAAGACAAGGGAATCATCGTCCTGGGATCTGGTGTCTACCGTATTGGAAGCTCCGTCGAGTTCGATTGGTGCGCTGTCAACGCTACGCTCAGTTTGAAGGAACAGGGCAAGAAGACTGTCATGATCAACGTAAGTCCACTTCGCGCCGTTGCGATCAAGAACTATGCTAACATGTCTCTAGTACAACCCTGGTGAGTTTGCTCAAGCCGGACGCGAACTTCCTCACCCGCCTGTATTGCCTGTGCTAACGATTGCAAATAGAAACCTACTCGACCGATTTCGATGTGCCTGACCGTCTCTACTTTGAAGAGCTCAGCTACGAGCGTGTCATGGACATTTACGAAATGGAGTGTGCTTCCGGTGTCGTTGTTTCCGTCGGCGGTCAACTGCCTCAGAACATTGCTCTCAAGCTTCAGGAGACTGGCAAGGCCAAGGTTCTCGGTACCAACCCAGAGGACATTGACAAGGCCGAAGACAGACAGAAGTTCTCGCAGATTCTGGAGTCCATTGGTGTCGATCAGCCCGAGTGGAAGGAGCTCACCAGCTACAAGGAGGCCCAGACATTCGCTGAGTCTGTTGGCTACCCGGTTCTCGTCCGCCCATCTTACGTCCTTTCTGGTGCCGCCATGACTGTCATCCGTTCCGAGTCCGAGCTCGAGGAGAAGCTGCTCGCTGCCTCTCAAGTCAGCGGTGACCACCCTGTCGTCATTACCAAGTTCATCGAAGGTGCCCTCGAGATTGATTGCGATGCCGTTGCCCACGATGGCAAGCTCCTTATCCATGCCGTCTCCGAGCACGTTGAGAACGCTGGTGTTCACTCTGGTGATGCTTCTTTGGTCCTCCCACCCCAGAACCTGCCACAGCGCACTATCGAGCGTGTCAAGGAGATCGCTCAAAAGGTCGCCAAGGCTTGGTCCATCACTGGTCCTTTCAATATGCAAATCATCTCGGCCACCAACCCCGATGGCGGTGAGCCACTTCTCAAGGTCATCGAGTGCAACCTGCGTGCTTCCCGGTCTTTCCCCTTCGTCAGTAAGGTCCTCGGAACCAACTTCATCGATGTCGCTACCCGCGCTCTTACTGGAAAGGATGTCCCCGAGCCTGTCGATCTCATGGCCCAGAAGCGCGACTACCTCGCTGTCAAGGTTCCTCAATTCGCCTGGACTCGCCTTGCTGGAGCTGATCCATACCTTGGTGTGGAGATGTCTTCCACTGGTGAGATGGCTTGCTTCGGTACCGATCTCGTCGAGGCCTACTGGACTGCTGTACAGAGCATGATGAACTTCCGTGTCCCACTTCCAGGTGAGGGTCTGCTCTTCGGTGGTGACACCGAAACTCCAGATCTCGGACAAATCGTCGACTACGTTAACCCTCTTGGTTACAAGCTCTATGCCGCCAACGACAAAGTCAAGCAGCACCTTGAGGCTAGCTCCAAGGACGGCTCTGTCAAGGTCGAGGTCATCGAATTCCCTGTCGACAACAAGCAGGAACTGCGTGCAGTCTTTGAGAAGTACGACATTCGCGGAGTCTTCAACCTTGCGAAGCGCCGGGCTTCTAGCATGACCGACGAGGACTATGTCATGCGACGCAACGCCGTCGACTTTGGCCACCCATTGTTCATGGAGCCAAAGACTGCAGTGCTCTTTGCTCGCTGCTTGAGCGAGAAGGTGCACGAGAAGACGTGGAATCAAAAGGACGCTTCGGCTGGTGTGCCCAAGGAGGTCCGCAGGTGGAGCGACTTCATTGGCGGGAAGCCATTGTAGGTGGAGGATGTAGAGAAGAGACCGTGGGGCCTTGGAATGTGTTTCTTTTGCTGCGACTTGCGAAAAGCGTAGATACCTGGTGATTTAGAATTGATTCAAAGAAGGCCCATCTCCGATCTCCGTTTGTGTCCGTACTCAACGTGAGTGTACACTGGTGATTACGAAGGACGATCGAAGATTCATGTCCTACTGAGACCTGAGGACTGCCACTGCCACTCACATACATACCTCTTCACGCGCAGGAATGATGAGAGCAGGACCAACGACGATCGCCTCTCAATGCTGCGCAGCTGGACTTGCACATTTCTGTCCCAACGATCGCTCAATACGCCATGCAGCATGACACCAGTGTTGACAATGTGCATTCATCTGAGTACCTCGTTCGCATGAGGCCGCCGTCCTCTTCGCATAATGCTACGATAGCCTGTGGGCACTGTTAGCCTCCGGCCGCACAGTTCCTTCACAAGCGAATCTAAGCGAGGAAACTCAGCCTGCGGCCAGTGTGTAGAGCTGAAAGTGACAGCCTGATAGCATGTTGCCTTTGAGCTGACGAGTACGGGTGCACATCACCTCTTAGCCGTACCTGGATGTGGCGGAAGTCAACATCACAACGGTTCACCACAGCAAACTGCATACTCGATCGCCGAAATGAGCTCGTAAGCAACAGCTCGCCATCAACGTAAGCGCACGTCGCCATGGATGCTGTCCAGGCACTGCCGCAGGATACAGGAGTGGAAATAAGTTCTCACAAGATCTACAACGACCTCAAGAACGGCGAGTTTCGCGTCACGCGGATTGTTAGGAGTGGACTTCAGCCCAAGCTGGCGTGTGAGCTCCGTACAGTCCACACTGGGGAAGAGGGACCTGTCTACAAAGCGCTGTCGTACTGCTGGGGAGACGACGAAGCGAGCGACCAAATACTGCTCGATGGCCAACACTTTTCTATCCGGCCGAACCTCTTTGGGTGCCTGTCTGAGATGGCTGAGCTCAAGGCTGATAACTGGTGGTTCATTGATGCTCTATACATCAATCAGCAGGACCAAGCCGAGCGTACCGTGCAGGTTGGTCTAATGGGTCAAATTTACAAGCATGCGGAGGAAGTTTGCATCTGGCTGTTGGATCTGCATTACCTGAAACGTTACTCAGATATGTATCCGAGCCGGATAGTCTCCATCGAAGAGGAGATCGACGTTGTCAGATCATTTCAACGAGACCGGGAAGAAGGGCACACCTTAGACGCATGCTTCCCATGTGACAGAGAACGTGTGATGCGGCTCAGGAAAGTTGCAGAAGAAGGCATCGTAAAGAATGGCTATTGGCTACGCCTTTGGGTGGTCCAGGAAGTCATGCTTGCGAAGCGACTGGTCTTTCGATGGAATGCAATCGTGCTCGACGAGACGACATTTGATGAACTCGTCTCAGAAAGCACGAAGTTCTTGATATCCAAGCTCGAGGGAGCCACCATGCCTTCAACCTTCATAATATCACAGAGTGACACTGAAGAAGAGCGAGCCTTCATGACGTGCATGACCATGCTACACAGGAGAAGGTCATGGGGCCCTTACACCAGAGCTGGTCGAATGCTACCGCTACATCAAGTCATGGCAAGCTTTGGCGCCCAACGCTGCTTGGTGCTCCATGATCACCTCTTCGGTCTTTCGGCAATGACCAGCTGTAGCCGAGCTGCAGATTACAACTTGACTTCCATGGCGTTCGTTACCACCATGTTAGGCGAGTTCCTCCTCTCCCTTGAAAATGTTGATCCGTCGGTCTCTTACGGCAAGATGTCAGTCTACTGCACCACTCATCTGATGAAAATTGCTGAAATTGTGCACACCACATATGGCTTTCCTGTCACGAATCCGATTGTCGGCCTAAATTTCATGCTAGCTCTTCTGTATCTCGGAGTCAGGCCTGAAAATATGACAGGGGTCTTGACTGCTTGTTTCTCGAGGCTTGTGCACCCGGATCAGAGGAGAGGCGCTGTTCATCAGATCGTGAACACCCTTATAGCCGCAAGGCTGGATGGCAGATTGCTCGTAGCCCCCGGAGTAGAGAGCGAAGCGAGAGACTACGATGGCTGGGTTCTGGCTACTGATCTCATCTGCTTCAATATGTCGATGCCTGCGAGGTATAAGCATAGAAGAATCGAAAGATACTTGTGGCGTGCTGGAAATTGGATGCGGGGGCTTTATCGCCCAGGCTTCAAATCTGACGAGTTGCCGCCGTTGTCTACGACTCAGCAGTGGCAGCACAATGCAAGAGAAGCGCTGAAAAGTGTAGCGATGTCAGTCGACTCAAAACTTCGAACTTCAGAGGACACGCGTCGAGCCGTACAATGAAACGGTGCAGAATGATACATATAGACGAACATGACACTGTCGCTACAGACAAATCTATGAGTTGAGCGGTATCAACCATACCTCGAGATCGTATGCGTTGACACTGCGGCGATGTCAGAGTCTAGGGCCTGCTTATGTGGCGACAATGTGGCAAGAACAATAGAGTATGGCTGTTGTAGACTAAGTGGTCCGTACACATTAATGGAAAGCGCTTGCTGTTCTAATGTCCCTCCACGATGGACAGATGTTCTATCGTCTACGGTTCTATCCTGGCTAGTCTTCTTCGGCTCGATGGTGCTATGATGAATTAGCACCTTGGCTGCTGCTCCAGCGATTGATATCGAGACATTCATCCCGGCACATTACTGGCCGAAGCAAGTCGCGAAACGTCTGGAATACTATCCTAAGGCCTGTGAGATTAAGGCTTTCACGCAGGCGGCACTCGATGCCTGTGATGGATTGGACGGGGTCGTCGACGGTGTGATCTCGCATCCTGAGAGTTGCGAGTTCACTGCCGCTTCGGTCGTTGGACAGCAGTTCTCGTGCGACGGTGTCGATTCGACATTTTCTTCTGATTCGGCCAAAATCATCCAGGCTGCTTGGGACGGTGCTGTAAGCTCAAAGCATGGCATCTCGTCCCCTGGCGTCAATCTGGACGCGGACCTGACTATCACATGTGTTGTGCCTTTCAACACTACGCCTCCGTATGACCTCCTCACAGGCTGGCTTTCCACTCTCGTGGCCAAGGGCGACGCATCTTTCTCTCTTGATGCACTAACAGACGACGACTACTTCGACGCACTGTATCAGTCTCGACGAGACTTCTCCGGCATGCTGGGCGCTCACCAGCCTCTACTTACCAAGCTGCGTGAGTCGGGCACGAAGCTTCTCAGCTGGCATGGTCTGGCGGACGAAACGATCTCGTTCAAAATTAACACCCAGTACTATGATCAGGTTCTGGACGTCAATCCGGAGGGCGTGCAAGACTACTACCGTTTCTTTGCAGCCCCGGGCGTCGGGCATTGTTACGGAGGTGTGGGCCCGGTTCCTCTGCAGGCCTTTGATCAGTTGAGGGCGTGGGTCGAGAATGGGACAGTGCCGGAGGTGTTGTATGCTGAGAAAGGGGACGAGACGAGGCCGCTGTGTCCTTATCCCGAGGTGCAGACTTTCGCCGGGAATGGTGAAGATGGGAAGCCGACCTTTGAGTGTAAAGCTTAGAGGATTCTTCAATCGTTCATCATCTATGTTTCGACGATCGCTAGATAGGCACGTGAACTGCAAATTTACCTCTGGTGTCGTGAAATGGGGACTACGACAGTCTCTCCCCTTCTAGTTGGGGTAGCTGAATAGCCTTGAGGAAGTGTCACCATAGACAGCCTATCGAAGGGAAACCAGTGATGAAGCTCATGGAAGCCTCAACATGAGCGACCTGATCAAGGCGACTTTCTACTGGCCGGGTGCTTCATAGTTCGACCACGATGTATGTCGCCAATCTGGAAGGTTTTGAAGTATCGTAGTAAGTCTGTAGATCGAGGTTGTGTTGTGCTCGATCTGCCAATTGCTGATGGATAAATTGTTCGAAGTCCCGTGACCAAAAGCGCGATAAGTTCTGAACAGAGGCTTCCTCCTCTTTGCCAGTGGGACTGAACCCGAAGATGGGGTAGATGTGCTTCTCTACCAGACTTGGCATGGCATTGACTGATGTAAAACAGTGAAATATCCAGTATGCTCCGGATCGCAGAGCTTGACGCATTGCATCGGCGAGACGAGTGGCAGAATGCCTGTTCTGTGTCCTCTCCATGTCAGAGAAGCATTGGACGAATGAGTCATGCATTGCGGCAAACTCCTCTCTTTGCTCGCTTGAGATGTACTTAACACCCAACCAGTAAGGCGCCCTCCGCATGTCTGAGGGTGACGAGCAAATGAACTCTAGATCGATGATGCCAGTGATGTTCCAGTCGGCATCTACGAAGATATTGCTGCCATGCAAGTCTTGAACTGCAAGAGGAAAGGTATATAAACAATCTGTGGAACAGTGATCCTTAGCAAGACCATGGGGGACATCTGTAACCGGCAGTCCTCCTCATCGTGTACGGCGTTCGACTGGGAGGCGAAAGCGCCGGATCGGAAGTCCTGGAGAGCCTGCAAGAACTGGCCAAGAAGAGGAACATAGTCCACCCATCCTCGGCGCCCTTTCCCTCTCCAGAATCGAATTAGCGCAAAGCAGAGGACAATTTGATAGGGACAAAGGACCGTCCTCGTTGAATCGCAGTGAGCCACTCTGCCGTTGCGGCTGGCGCGCGAGCGGGAACACGGATATCGAAAGATCTTCCGAGAAACTTCGTTGCGTCTGTTGATGACCTGCACGTGCACACAGATGTTGAAATGGCCGCGGTCCCATCCGGCAGGATTTGTTACTACACACCACTGTGAATTGCTGCGAAGCCCAAGGTGCTGTGCCACAACACTCTGGATTTGAAACCTCTGTTCCAGAGTCGAGTGTTCGCAGTGGCGAAGACGGTGCAATGCATCTCGCTCTTCCTTTAATGCGTCCTCGAGGGTTAGACGCTGTTCACTTGAGAGAATCAGAGACATGGTGGTGTTGATGTTGATTGTTGGAAAGGGCCACTGTGCTGTTGATCTTGAAATCTGAGTCTTTCGGTGCCGATCCGTCTCCGTACAGAATTAGAACCATGCGCCTTCGGCCCCCTGCTCCTGGAAGCCCAAAACATGAACTAGCTTCATCTCAGTATAAACCTACCAGCTCTCGACTTGACTTTGCTGTGCAACTTTGGTCTGCAAGACCGCGAGATATGAACTAGCGTCGTGTCGTCTGTAGCCTATCAACAAGCTCAGCGTTGATGCGAGTACGCTGTGTCACCAGCGACTGCACAGCATGAACTAGTTAGCATGTTGGTTCACTGTCAGCTCTCAGTCAAGTCACCGTATCACGAGCGCGACCAATCCGAGAAGAATGTCGAGGTTGCTTGTCATAGTAGTTCCAAGCCTTGTTGGAGGAGTTTGAGAACGAAGTTCCTGATCGAGGTCGGCCCGATGATATGTTCTCTTAATGGTACCTGATACCTAGAGCGTGTTCGGTGTCCGTTCTGTTCGAGCTCGCGCACGGATCCAGTGGCATCTATAGTGTCTCCGGCAGTTCCGTGTGACGGTGGAATTCAGTGATCATGTCGATGTCAAACGCATCAGATAACTCGTTTCAAATGAGGCGGTTATGGCGTTGTCGCAGCCGCCCCTTGTCATTGCCTCTCGTTGTGTCTACACGCGTGGTTGTTAGCAGTCAATTACTATGGATCCCTCGCAGTCGTATTCGCAGCCGCAGTCGTAGCCGCAGTCGCAGTTCTTATAGGACTATTCGCAGTCGGTTTATCGACTAATTCTACCGTCGCAGTCGCTATGGACGCCTGCGCCATATTAGCACTGGCAACTCCAAACACCTGTGCGACAGGCCACCCCTACGACCATTGATCTACAACTGACCGCCTACTAATCCTTAAATCAACGATTGCGACTCCATTACTTGCTGGAAACAACCACATGAGGTCAACGCCAATATCCGTCAACGACAACAAGCCGCCATAAGCACTAATTAACACCGCAGTTAGCGCTGTTTGACTTCTCTGGCCTAGACGTGGATTGGAAACACGAACAGCGCTAAACTACTTCTACATTACTTCGAACAACCTGATTGGCAGCGCCAGCTATCATTCCGTTGAGCTCACCTAGCGCTGACGAGACTCGAGAGTCACGTAGCAGCATTCGAGACATTCTCAACGCTCAAAACCGTGTTTGAAGTTTGATACGGCCGGAGATTGACAGGACAAACTCACACGCGGCTGTGCGCAAACTCGAACAGAACGAACACCGAGTACGCTCCGATACTCTTGACCTTCTTCTTGCACCTCTCAAAGGCATCTTTCACCAATGTAATATTATTGAGCGGCGAGGGTAGCTCGCTGATCAACTTGATCCTTGTCGGCCGCTCCTCGCGTAGACAGTAGTTATGAGAGCTGGCTGTGATTTAACAAACACCCGGCGTCATATATGCTCGCAGGTGAATTGACTTCTGAGACATTGTGGTGGTGCGTCAATCAGGCCAGTAAGACCGAAGTACACACCCGGAAGAGCCAATGCTACGAGAGACCACTCGGCATATCGTCGTCAAGTCCGCCGGGCAGGGCGCAAACATACTACAGAACCGCAAAGACCAGCCAATATGCTAATTTATGAAAGGCTCTACTTTTGCAACATTTGAGCTTCCGATTCCATCATCACACTTGTCCTTCAAATCAGTCAATATGAAGTCTTTCTCGCTCGCGGCAGTTCTAATCGCCCTTGTGGCCAGCGCTCTCGCCGAGGGAGTGTCATCTCCGCGAGGACCCATGGACTCGATGTTCCACAAGAAGAGGCAGGATTGCTTGCCGAAATGTCCTGATGGCGTGAGTCTCTTCTGACGGACAATGGCCATTGAAGAAGTTGTGGACTAATGTACACCACATAGTCTCTGGTGTGGTGCTATTGCGGCGGCGGAACTGCATTCTGCGAGTCTGGCGAGCAGGTCTTCTGTGTGAGTAGTGCAGTAATGTGGAGAGTGAAGTGTCTGAGGCTGACAGCTGGTAGTGAACGGATTACAGGAAGTAGAGAGAAGGTGGAGTGGGTTGAGATGTGGGTTGGAGGAAGATAGCATAGACCGGACCATCACAGTCCCACTAAATATATCTTGGCGTTGCCTGCACCCCTGATGACAGCTCGGACTTGTATCAAACGTGGTCACTTTCTGGTCATTTTCTGTACAAAAGGTAGGATTGTTTGTCTTGTCTATACCGACCACCCGACCATGCCATCCCGCGTGTCGCTGGTGCTACGGCTGGCCGTGGCCTTTTACACGGCACTGGCAGCAGCAGCCGCATCGCAGCAGCCGCTTGCAGGCGATCGCGAGTACAAAGTGGGCGACAAGATCCCCATCACATGTCTGAACCGCACCGTGTACGTCTCTTGTTCCAGATTGTCCCTTGCTTTGACCGACTAACGCTTTCTGTTCCCAGTGACACGGGCGAGCACATTACCGACGAAAACAACAATCTCGTCTACGTTCCCGCATTCACCTGCAACGAAACCGGCCGCCCGCTCGAGCTCATCTTCGGCGTGGAAAAGGACATCAATTGCACCATCGACTTCATCGACGACCCCTTCTTCCACCTGCTCGAGTACTACGTCCACAACGATGTCCCGCTTACGTGTCGCATCCCCACGAAACCGCTCGCGCCGTCAGTCTTGAAGGAGGATTTTGAGAAGAGCACCAAGGACACGACGGAAGGGCAAGGGAGCTTGAGCGACATCTACACGCCCATGATTATTGCGTTGGCGGGGACACTGCAGCTGAGTCACTTGCATGTGGCGACGCATCTGAACGTGCTGGTCCATGCCGCGCCGAAGAGTGTTTCGCCGGGAACGATTGCTGCGGCGACGGCATACAGCATCTCGCGCGACCCGCCGAGCAGGATTGTCATTGGCGATCCGCTCCCGCTGCAGTTCAGTGTACGGTGGTATCCCAACACGCTGCTGCCGAGTGGCTGGACGGGCGTGGGAGGACATTTGACCTTTTCGACGGTCGTGTATTGTTTCCTGACTGCCCTCGCAACAGCGGCGATATGCGTGTCGTATTTCAGAGGCATTGAGTTGCCGCGCAGGCTGAAGAATCACGGGCGGGAAAGAACGAGCGGCATGGAACGGGGTGGACTCGGAAGTGGGCTCGGCGGCTATGGGATCACGGGCGCTGCCAATGGATATGGATATGGCATCGGAAAGAGAGATTAGCAGAGTCAGACTCAATGGAGAAGAGTTGCATTGCGGTGTTTTGCCACATCCAAACTGGTCGGGAAGGAGCAACTGACGTCCGACCGTACCTTCCGCATCACGCTCTCGATCACCGTCCCACCTTCCCAAGAGACACGAACACCTGAACTCGTTCCGTTAGCAAGCTGCTGCTCTAAACCATGCTATAGCTTTAGCGGAAAGGCTTACTCTCGCCGAGATCACTCATCCACCGCCTTCCACCGCCTTCCACCGCCTCACCCCCACCCCGAATCCACTCCGCGCGATCAAATGCCGATCCAGCAACGGATGCCACTCGTCTCTGACTGTTTCTATCTCGCAAACGCAGACATCTCCAAAAGCACCGCGGCACTGGAAACAGCAATGACACCAGCACCTCATACCTCCCCACTTCCCTGGGCTGCACTCGAGCACAAGCAGATTCACTGTAATCCGCAGCTTCCTACATTCTGCTTCGCCGCAGAACTCCACATGTGAGGCCACGAAACTTGGCGTGATGTTCTTTTGAAGCCACTGACTCGGGCCGACGCGGCGGTGAAAGTAGGCTTCAATTGGCGCGGTATGGAGAATCAGAAGCCAGATCTTCTTCTGCAGTGGAGCCGGCCAGGTTGTGTCGAGGAGAGGATGCTGGATTGCGCCTTTGGCGGAGATCTGGGGCGGGTGCATGCGGACCCAGGTTTCGAGTATGAGCAGTTTGAGCTCCATAGGGAGATGGGAGAAGAGTTGGAGTGTCCTGTCTGGGGCATCTGATGTGCTCGGGTGCGGTTGCTTAGATGTAGGTGGGAGGTAATGGGGCGCTAATCTGCGATAGAGATTGCGATACGCCTCCATTGTGAACACCATCGCTCGGTAAGAGCGCAGAGGGCTTTGCTGGACGGTCAACTGGAAGGCCTGGTCGGCGGCGAACAGTTGCAGAATCACGAGTCGCAACGGGAACTGCGACCTTTTGAAGTCCATCGGAATCTTCGGCTACATATAATGGCAGCGGACGTGTACGGAGTGAACCCATACCTCCCGGATGTCTGATTTCGGTTGAGAGTCCCCGGATCGAGTCGCTATGGGCGACCGTGGCTACCTTCTGGGCTCGTGAGCCATGGACGCTTTGTGAACTCAACGACCACCAGTCTCATCCAGCGCATAGCGAAAACTCCAAGCATCGATAAGTTGCGATACTGCTTCACCTCACGCTTCGAGTCAGGTTGAGAGTGTCGTTCCTTCGGGCAGAGCGCGGAGGTAGCGCTGGAATCCAGGTAGGCATGGCGCGCCTCGATTCCTCATCTATGTGACACCTGTCACATAGAGTCTATTCACACCGCGAGTCCGATTCTGCACACTTCTGCTGTGTAAGCTCGAAAGCTTACCGCTGGTTCAGTTGTTGGGTCCGCCAAGCCTCCATATTCACCAGCATTTTCACTCAGACTGGCTCATTAGCGGCTACTTGCCGCACTTATTATCTACAGATTCCGAGCTTTTGGACACTAGGCAATGTAACATCATCAAAACATGGAATTCTTCCCCGTTATCACGGAAGAGCACGTTCGCTACCTCTACGAACAGGTAGACTCAAGTATGCACAGCGAGTTGCACTGGCAGCGACTCCAGGCACGCATACAAGATCTTGCAGTCGAGCTTCGCCTGATCATCCTTAAGGGCTTGGATCAGCGACAATGCTCCGAGACTCATTAACGGCAACCTCGAGCATCCGCTCCTCCACGCGACTGCTACACCGTGCTCCAGGACGGAAATGCTCGCTCTATTGCACTCTGCGCCCATCGTCCTCGAGCGGAGCGTGTCGAGCATCAAGGCACACAGATGGTCGACTAGCGAACGCCACTTCTTTTTGAACATGGAGTACCCACTCCACTACGATCCGTGGCTGCCGGCCACTTCTCCTTTCGGCTACCACGATCAACTGTGCGCCAGACAGGGGCGAGCATGCATCCGACTCGTCTGCCGCCTTGTCATCCATTGTGCCCACCCGAGGACAAAGCGCTTTTCTTTCAACAGCTTAGGAGAGATGTCCCCGCGGTCCTGTGTATGCCTCTTGCCATTCGACGATCGTCTCAAATGGACCAACGTGTTTGCACGCCAAGCCGCAAGATGGAGCACTCGCATCGCAGCCCGCAATGGCGTCTCTCGCCAGAACGTGGAATTCGAGATCCTCTTCAAGCACAAGTGCTCGTCCGAAAAGTGTAATGGTACGCACCTGGCGTACGAAATCCCATATGCTGTGGCGCTCGCGTTCATCGGGGTTCCCATCTTTTCGCTGGTGGCTCTCTACCAAGGAATACGAATTGCGGTTGGCGGAAAGAAGTACTGGCTCGAGTTGTGCGAGTACTATGGGGATAGCACACTGGATTTCAGTGAACGCGCGATCAGCAGCGTTGCACTGATCCCTGCGACGATGATCGGGACTGTCTTGTGGATTGCCGGACACACGCTCATTCTCGCTGTCTGGGCGTTTCTGATTGCAGGCCGGGCTTTGTTCCGGTTCTGGTGGGATGCTGGGAAGGAGATGCAGAGGTCTCTGGCCGAGCGCCAGGCTGAGAAGAAAGAAGTCTAAATAGGCGTCTTGATACGGAAGTCAAGGATATCGGATGGTCTGGGGATGTACTCGCACGTGCATGGGGGCTGGACGAACATGACACCACACTGGCTCGTTGGAGAGTGTAGAATCGAGTAGCTTATCGTTGATGCACGGGCATCACAACGGATTGATCCTGCAGGCGATACAACGGTACGGACGAAGCTTGTGGTCATCAGGGGCACAGGTGCTCCACGACAACTACTTCTATTCCCCTGCAGTAGGGGGCCAATGTAACAGGAGGAGATCGGGAGTCTCAGCTCACCATCCGCAGACTCGTGGCGACACAGCATTGATGTATTGAGACCGACTGTGGCCTTGTCATAAGATCGAGTGCACTAAAGGACCAATCACAACCATCACAGCCAGCTACACACACATTAAAGTATGTCTCCAGGCCAAGCCGCCGTCTTGGCAAGATCACGTAAGTCTACGGTATGTACAGTCCACCCCCGACCATCTGTCAACTTAATCTATCGAACACGACTATCAATCGCAGATCAGACTATTATATTCAATTCCAGCAACGGCAGCATCGAAGAACCACGTTGAAGAGTCCTGATTCCGCTTCACCTGCCATGACAAGAAAAGGAAAGCACGCCATCTCCGTGCATGATTTGATCAACGACTCGTCTATGCACAGCCTTGTTGTCCGATGCTCTGCCATGCAGTCCAGCATTGAAGGTCCTATACGCAGGATCCACTTTGATGCCATGTCGATTGGACATCAGATTCTTTCCAGTGATTTTGTGGATGTCTTGGTTTTGGTTTGTCTTGAGTGTTGGATTTCGAGACCTCTGCTTGGGGTGGACTTGAGATTTGTGATTCGGTAACGTCTCGACCAAGAGATGACTACATGCCTTGGCTGCTGGGGAGAGCAGATGCCGCCATACTGGAGTGCGATGGAGCGATGGCGATCACAGAGGTGATGGATGATACTTCATCTTGCGACGACGACGACGTTTCTGCGTTTTCCCTTCCTACCATTATTCCTTCGACCTCTTCCTCTTCTGCGGGCCAGCCAGTTATTACCATGGCGTCAAACAAAAACCTCTCCTCCGTCACAGAGACCTCCACACCCTCCCTCGCCCCAGAACCAGAAGCACACTGCCGCTCCTTGGCCCTCCAAAAAACCGCTTACCGCAAATCCGACCTCCGGATCCTCTATTGGTACAGTTTCGTGTACCTCTGGATGCGCATCCACGCCTCCAACATCACCAACACAGCCATCATCAATATTGAAACCGGGCATGATATACGCGCGCAGTTGGGCAATCTGACGAGCGAACAGTGGGCGTGGGCGCTGTCGATTTTCTATTATCCGTACGCCGCGTTTGAGCCGGCGATTACATTGTTGTTGAAGAGGTTTAGTCCACGGGTGTGGATGAGTAGGATTATGATTACTTGGGGTGAGTTGGGGGTTTTTTTTTGCTGGTGGGGCAGGAGGAGGAAGTGTTCGAGAAAGTTCGTTGCTAATGCTGAGAGAGCAGGAATTGTGTCCATGTGTCAAGGCGCGACGCAGAATTCATCTGGTTTACTAGCGACGAGATTCTTCCTCGGGCTCGCTGAGGCGGGATACTATCCTGGTGTGTTGTACCATTTGACATTCTGGTATCCAGCGAAAAGCACAGCATTGCGAATCGCGTTCTTCTACGCTTGTGGCCAATTCTCTGGGACGATCAGCGGTCTGCTCGCTTTTGCCATTTCTTACATGAACGGCGTGGGCGGGCTGGCGGGTTTCAGGTGGGTTTTTATCCTGGAAGGTATTCCGGCCATCTTAATGGGCTTGTACACTTGGTTCACGCTGCCCGACTTTCCCGAGACAGCGGAGTGGCTGAGTGAGGAGGAACGGCAGGTTATTCTGGACAATATCCCAGCGACTCAACCTTCGGCCAGCTCCAAGACGTGGAACCCGGATGAGTTCAAGGGCATTTTCAAAGATCCGACGAGTTATACGTTCACGTTGCTTTGGATCTGCCATGCTATTGGTGGGTGGGGTGTTGCGAAGGTGCTGCCGACTGTGATTTTCGAGCTTGGGATTTCGGGGTCTGCTATCACGCAGCTGCTGACGATGCGTAAGTAAGCCCTGTTCTGTTATCAGCACTGTTTGGGCTCAAACTGACTTGGACAGCAACGTACACCCTCGGAGTCATCTGTTTGGTCTTCTGCGGATGGCTGATCCAGACTAATCGCATCAATTCATGGCTTACGGCGATCGCGTTCGAGATTATCGCTTTGGGCTGCTACATTGGTTTGATCCTGGCCAAGGGGCCTGTCGGAAGGTACATGCTCATCACCTTGGCCATGTCGTCCTCCTTGGGGGTGATTCCTATTTTGTGGCCAGAGCGAATCAGAGCCGCTCGAGGCACTACTACGGCCGGCCTAATGATTGGATTTACCAATGCAGTGGCTCAGTTGACTGGTATTGTGGGCCCGCAGGTGTACCAGTCGAAATTTGGCCCGGATTACAAGGTGAGCTATTGCGTGAGCATCGCGTTGCTGGCTGGTGCAATTGTCGGTATTCTGGTCACTTGGTGGCTAGTCTGGAAGCGCGATCAGCGGGAGTCGAGCGAGGTGAGACTGGAGTTGTCTGAGGAAAGTCAGCGCAAGGAGGGTTTGAGTATTGAGACGATGTCATGAGAAAGCTACGCAAGTTCATTCGTCCGGAATAGATGCACTGCAAGACCACAAAGAGTGCGACCAGTCATTGGAGCGATCGACATGTACCAGGTCAGGCTTCCGCCAGTGAATCCTTGGTGCAGATTTCAAGTAAATCGCTGAGCAAACGGCACACCCCATCTAATCACACTCCGGATACGCACGTATAACAACAGTGTCCTCGCGGGGTTCCAGAGAAATATTGACCCATTTGAAGAGTCCCTCCAGATAGAAGTAAACTTTCGCGCCGTGGTAAGTGCACTGCAATTCTAACGCATCATCCAAGACGCAATCGACTTGGAGGCCAGGTTGGTTACCAAATTGTGCAACCGGCTCATTGTTGTATAGAACGTCGCTCGACCCGGAGCGAAGCACCCCGGTGGACTCGATTTGGTATGTGAGGAAACCCTGGGGAGGGGCAGGCGAAGCGAAGTTGTAAGATTGATACTGCCATTGCGCTTCACCGGAGGCGAGGTAGAGGATGTAGGAGTTGCTTGTGATCAGTCGGAAGGGACTTGTCACGGTGACAGTGGTGATTTGAGGGGCCAGAACTGAAGTTACGGTTGATGTTACGACGACCTGTGCCTGGGCTGTGACGGCCGTTGATGTGGATGTTGAAGTTGCAGTTATTGTTGCGGGCACACCGAGACAGGAGCACGCGCTGATTAGCACGGCGGGTTTGAGGGGTCGCCAGGCGAGGGGTCGTTTGTCGCGGTATGTGCCTAGAATCTGGATGTTTGCAGGTTGTGCTTGCCGTGGCAAGATGTCGTCCACTGCTGCTGATCGAATAACATTTTGCGACACTGACGAGCATAGATTTTGCGTTTGTCTGATGACTATCGGGAATGGGGTCACGAACGCCTGTTCGGTAGTGGTGATAATTGGTGTTGCAATGGCTATGGTGGATGTCGAAGTTGCAAAGACAGTTTGAGTGGTGGTCTTGGGCGGTATGAAGAGCTCGCAGAACGCCTTTGCCTGTTGCCTCGCCCGGGCATCGAAAAGGAGCTTGTTCAGTTTGTTGCAGGTTGTCGGTTTCGGGGCGGCGAGGCATGTGGTGATGCACATCAGCGGCCACAGTAGGGAGGTGTTGAGCTTCATGGTTGCTCAGATTTGAGTGCTGGCTGTGACACTCGGATGCTGACAAGCAATGAACGGAGTTGACTGACTGAAAAGTGTAGCAGACGCAGACAGGACGATGCACTTGTTATTCAAGTCGCATCGAGGCTGTACCGGCTAGACCATTCTTCGCTCTCGTTGCGCTTCAGCTGGAGCAGGACAAGCCACATGGACAAGCCACATGTCGTCCTTGAGTCTGGCCCCAGCCGAAGCGAAGTTGCATACATGCCAGCGTATTGTAGTCGTGCGGATGCTCGGCAGGATATGCAGCCAAGACACGTGCAGGTCATGAAAGTTCAGCCCTCAGCTGTGCTGGAAACGCCACCGGTCTAGCCAACGAGAGGCGGAGACATTGTTGGGGTTGTGGTGTTCTATTCTGTGCAGGTGGGGGTCAGGAGTATTGATGATTTGTCAGTCCTGCCGTGCGCTACGCTTGTGCAGTTGTGCCTGCCACAATGTCGATTCGTGATTCACCGTGGGCTGCATGAGGGCTTTTTCAGATGTCGCCGACCTCGTAGGCGGCAAGAAGTAGCCAATCCGGATTCTTCAAAGTGAAGCCTTGAGAGCCGCCTCATGGGATACTGCTTGAAATTGGAAGCTGCTACCGCGAGCTGTCACTCATTGGCACCTTTGAACACGTCCAGACGAAGGAGGAACTAGTATTCAGGCCAATGAGTATAGGGTGATGTCTATGGTATACAGATCTTGGTAGCGTAGTTTTTCGCCAAGACGTGCTAGCCTCGTCCATGACACGCCGACTCTCCGACATCGAGCTTCGGATCGGTAGCCAGCAGCAGCACTTCGCACTTCATCTCGACCAGCAAAGATGCTGGGCCCGCAGACGCTCGGGAGTGTTTCTGCCCGGCTGTTGCGACTGTCTGCCAGTCGCCAGCGTGCGCAATGGGGAAGTGCGCGGCGCCAATGGCAGCGGCCGCTTTCATCGACATCGACATCCTCCATCCGACCTCGAAAGCTGCACCACATCCGCTCGCAGCGACGATACGACTCTTCCACCGCCGACCAGGCGAAGAAGGCTGCTGAAGAGGCAGCGACACAGGCCAAAACGACTGCCGAGGGAACAGCGACCCAGGCAAAGCAGGCTGCTGAGGAAAGCGCGGCCCAGGCAAGGAAAGCCGCTGAGGAAAGCGCGTCCCAGGCAAAGAAGGCCGCTGAAGAAAGCGCGTCCCAGGCAAAGAAAGCCGCTGAGGAAACCGCGTCCCAGGCAAAGGCACGGGCGATTAAGGCAGGAGCCGCTACCGCCAACACCGGCTCGCGGTTCGTGGCCTATGTCTACGGCACCGGGCTGGTGCTGCTGATGGGCTTCGGCTATCTGTATGCCACCGACACGCGCGCCAGTATCCACCAGTTCGTCGTCACGCCGCTGGTGCGTTTGATCCACTCCGACGCCGAGGAGGCGCATCACGCCGGGCTGCGCTATATTAAAGCGCTGCACGACTTTGGTCTGGCGCCACGAGAGCGAGGCAACGCCGACAAAGCGCTGCGAGATCTACAAGTCGAAGTCTTTGGCCACCTCTTGGACAACCCCGTCGGCACATCTGCAGGCATTGACAAGGATGCCGAGATTCCTGATGCACTGTTTGCTCTGGGTGCCGCCATTGTGGAGGTGGGAGGCACGACACCCCTCCCCCAAGAAGGCAATCCCAAGCCGAGAGTCTTCCGCATTCCCAGCCAGAACGCGCTCATCAACCGATACGGGCTCAACTCGCAGGGCGCAGAGCATGTTGCAATGCAGTTGAGGGAACGCGTGAGACAATTCGCATACGACAACGGGCTGGGTCTGGAGGCAGAGTCAGAACGGAGGATTTTGGACGGCGAAGCGGGTGTGCCTCCTGGAAGTCTGCACGATGGCAAACTGCTCGCTGTGCAAGTGGCCAAGAACAAGACCACTCCGGACAATGACATCGCAGCTGTTGCAGCCGACTATGTATTCTGTGTGGAGCATCTCGCCAAGTACGCTGATATTCTGGTCGTCAACGTCTCATCACCCAATACTCCTGGCCTGCGCGATCTGCAAGCGGTCAAACCTCTTACCCAAATTCTGTCCTCGGTGGTGGAAGCAGCAAAGTCGGTGGATCGCAAGACAAAACCTGCAGTCATGGTCAAGGTGTCTCCTGATGAGGACTCGGACGCGCAGATTGACGGCATCTGCACAGCAGTGTGGTCGTCTGGTGTAGACGGTGTGATTGTCGGCAACACGACGAAGAAGCGACCAGAACCAATACCAAAAGGCTACATTATGCCAGCAGATGATATGAGAACGTTGACGGAAGTCGGAGGATACTCTGGCCCACAAATGTTTGAAAGAACGCTGGATCTCGTCAAACGGTATCGCGTCAAGCTCGACCAAGGCCCTCCTGAAGCCAGCAACACGCAAAAAGTGGTGCAGAGCCCTCTCGATCCTCTTGAGCGTGGTTTGACGGGCGAAGCAACGCCGGAAAACGCACAACAGCATGCTACCGCAGAAAGCGTTGAGCGCGACCAGCAGAGACTGAAGCCATTGACAGACGAGGCCGAAGCAGCGAGCAAACGACCTCTGATCCAACTTCCCGTACGACACACTTCAGAGGACCTGCAATCGAACCCATATGTCGGTCAAGCACAGGAGCGCGCCTCCACGCACCCCACCGGCGCAGCCGCTCCCTCGAATGCAGTACAGTCCGGTAAAGCCAGCTCTCCACGCGAAGCCGCCGAGGGAGCTGTCCAGAAAGTCATTTCCGTCGGCGAATCAGCAGCCGCCAAGACGCAATCCACCGCCTCGCAACTCGCATCCGGCATCCAATCCGCTTCCTCGCAAGCCAAAGCCGCTGCAGAGTCAGTCGCAGACGACGTCCGATCAGCAGCCTCCAGCGCCAAATCCTCCCTCGACTCCGCAGCTTCATCCTCTTCTGCTTCTCCCTCCTCCTCTGCCCGCGCCACAGCCTCCAACCTCGCAGACAAAGCCTCCTCCACCCTCCACTCCGCCGCAGACTCGGCAAAAGCTACATTCAACCACATCACCAGCGACCCCTACGCCGAAATCTCCGCCCCTCAAGTCACACCTAGCGCCGCCGCCGCCGCTGCCTCTCCTCAACAGGACAAGGGTAAAGTCATCTTCGCGACAGGCGGCATCACGAATGGAGAACAGTGCTTGCAGATTCTGAATGCGGGCGCGAGCGTGTGCCAGGTGTACACGGCGATGATGTATGGTGGCGTGGGCACAATCACGCGGATTAAGAGCGAGATGAGGGGGGAGATTTATCGGGAGAGGAAGCAGGAGTAGAGTAGAGTAGATGCGAAATGAAGGATGAGAAAGTGGAGGAGGGGAGAAGGAAGAAGGGGAGAAGGAAGAAGGAAAGAGAAGAAAAAGCGTGTAGAGGGAGTGTATAGAGTGGCTGCATTGTAAACATACACAGGCAGAGATAGATGGAAATCTGCTCGATGATAGAGAAGACGAAGAAGAAGTTGAATGCATACTTCTATCACTTCGCTATGCTGTAGACTAACTTCAAACAGCTAGAAGCGATAAAATCAGATCTGGCAAAATAGACCACTGCACTGTTTTGCAGTCTACTACACACAACTACAACAGCAACGTTGACTCCCAAACGCCATCCCGCTCGAACGCATGACATGCCATCAATACCTCTTTTCCCCTTACCACACGTCCATAGCAAGCAAGCAACCAGATGGACTAAACAGACTACCTCGCGTCCTTCCCCCACCCCATTGCCCTCATGCGCCCCTCAATCTGCGACCAAATCGTCTCGACAACCTCGCGATCTCGCCACCGGTTATTGCCCTTGTCAATCTGCACACTGAGTACCTGTCTCCCCCACCCTTTGACCGTGTCCGGCACGACCTCGCCGCTCCAACCGACGTACACGCCTAGTGCGTGCGAGAAGAGTTCCGCCGGGTTGGTCCATTTGTAGGATTTGAACTGCCAAGTTTGACCGGTGGTGAAGACTGCCACGACGCGGTTCCAGTAGTCTGGGCGGAAATTTGAAGGGTCGTCGACGAGGATGAAGCGCGTGTTGTGGCCGGGTAGGACGGTGCGGAGTTGGCGGGTGATGTGCAGAATGTTCGGGGCTTCGCCGGAGGAGGAGAGGGGCGTATAAGTTCCGTCTGAGAGGAAGGATTTGATGTTTTGCATTTTGAGGAGGGAGGAAAAGGACGAGGAGAGGAGGATGATGGGTTCTGGGCGACGGCCGGACGCGGTGGGTTTGACGGGCGGTCGGAGGGCAGGGTTGTTGGTGAGGGTTGGCACGGGCTGGGCTGATGTGGGCTGTCCAGGCTTGAGAGAGCCACCGCTCTTGTTGAGGAAGAGGGCAGTGTACTTGCGGATTGCGCCAAAGTCTTGAATTTTGACGCCGCGAAGGACGGTGTTGTGGTCGCCCATCCTGCGCTCGGCCGCGTAGATGGCATTGAGCCGTTCCTCCTCGTCTCGTCGCTTGGCGTCATCGCTTCCCGCATCCAGCATCTCGACATCAACATCGCCCTGTGCTTGCTTGAGCGCGTCGGCCGTCTCGGCGCGGTCGTGTTTGTTGTCGCCCAAGCTTTTGACGAATTCGCTGTCGTTTTCGCCCATCTCGCCCGCCAGCCACATGTTGAGGTCCAGCTTCTCCGCGAAGACGACATTGGACGCCGTTTCGTCCTTTCCCGCCGCCTTGAGCGCATCATTCAGCTCGCCCACGGCCGCGAGGTAGTCGGCCGTGTTCTTGTCCTTGCATTGCCAGCAGAAGAAGATGGAGCGCAGATCGAGCGGCTTGCTCCCCGCTGCCGCCGAGATGAAGCGCGTGGGCTGATTCAAGGCGATGGAAATGTGCTGCGGTCCATCTTGCGGCGACTCGAAGTTGAACAGCAGATGAGTTGCTTCCGCGAGTGAAACATCGGTTTGCGGTTGATCAGGGTCAGTGGTCGGGATCGGCTGTCGTTGGTCGGCAATGGTCCTGCGCAAGAGGCTGAGTGAGTCTTGGTCTGTCGTCGCCATGGTGGAGGATGTGGCAGTTCGAAGTGGATGAAGTCGATCTTGAATGCAAGAATGTCGCGAAGTTGAACACGCGAAGCTGCAAAAGCGGGAAGGTTTGCCGAATGCCAAGAATATCAGATGCAGTCCAGCTTCACTCCAACATCCGCGACTCGCCTGACATGAGAGTAAGTACGGGATGCAGTGTCTGTGTCTGCTGCGACTCGAATAACCTAATTATTGTAGATGAGTATTAATACTAGTTCTCATCACCGGCACGGCACACTTGTTCGAAAATCTGGTTGTTTACTGCCGGTTTCTGCTACTCGAGCTACAAGTGAAATATCCTGCTCCACTCTGCAACAAGCTGCAGTCCTGCAATCATATCATATCGTCGTCATCATACACATTTCTCTTTGTTTGTTATTCTTTTCTGCTCTCTTCTACTTCTGCCCAATGTGCAACTTCTCCTTAATCTTATCCATAGGTCCATGCTTCTCAGAGGCACCGTCATGGCCAGCGCCAGAGTGAGGTCCACCCGTAGCGCCGCCGGTGTTGGCGGCTGTGTTGTTTGCTACTTCAGCTGTGCACACAAACACATGTCAGCTTATCATCTCACTTCCTCTACTCAGGCAATGAAGAAGAGAAAAGGACTCACAAGTCGGCTGCCCGGCAGCACTACTCACGCCCGCTGCTTGTCCCGCATCCGAGGCGCGCTTCTTGGGCAAATCAGGCACAATCTCGCTCTCGCCCCAGTGCTTCTCGCCCAAGCGCTCACCACCGGCAGATGGGATAGCGCTCCGGTTTTCGTGCTTCTTGCCGCCCGGGCCGCCGTCGGCGGGCTTGGGCGGCTTGTGGGCGTCTTTCTCGTGTGCGTCTGCGGGTTGCGACTTGTGGCTGATGGGGTCTTGGCTGCTGTCAGTATCGTGGTGGGATTTGGAGGTTGTCGTGGAGCCGAGAGCCGAGGGAACTGTTGATGTGCGTTCGTTAGCGGTGAAGTCTGGTCCGGTGTTGGTCATATCGCTGGCTGGTGCGGTGGTCGAATGAGGGTTACTGCTTGGGCTGTTGATCCTGTCGTCTACGAGGTCTGGTCCTGTGCTGATAGCATAGCTGCCTGCCGCGCCAGCCGGAACAGTGTTTGCTGCCGTAGAAGGCTTCGTCCTGTCTGGCATCTCGGCAGTAAAGCTTCCACTATAATCACTCTGCTCATGGCCAGCCACCCTGCCAGCTACAGCAGATGCAGCAGCAGTCCCCTCAGCAGCAGGCATGGCACTACCCGCGTTGACAGCCAGCAGCGTGTCCTCGGCCCGCTTTTCTTCTGCAACACTTAGCCCTAAGAAGGACTTGACAGTATTCACAATGCCCTGCTCTTCATCCTGCACCGGACTCCCGATGTAGGCAGCGCCGCTAACACCTCCAGCATGCTTGGCGATGCCTCCAGTAGGGTCGTCCGACCCCGGATTGCTGGCCGGTGGTTGCTCACGAATAGGTTCGGGTGCTGAACGGGAAGTAATGTTCGTACCTGTACCTTCATCTGCGGTTGTGCCGCTGTTCACGCCGCTCTGGTTGGCCTGGTTGGTCTGCGTAGCCTCCTGCACATGCTGGATGCCTTCTTGGTGGATCTGCTGAGGGTTCGACTCAACAGCTCCTCGTGGCTCCGTGTTGGGGATGCCTCCAGTGTCTGCCATGGTATCCGCGATTAGCCCAAGATGTTCTCCGATTCTTCTTCCTGTACCCTCGGTGTGTCTACGTACTGCTATCGTTGAGTGCAGACATTGTGCGGGATAAGTCTTGTCTTGTATAAAGTGGAATCGGAGGTATTGGCGTGCAGAATGGTTACGTCAAATTGGCGAAATGTGAGTGAGGACAAGGCTGGTTTTATACAGCGAGGTGCAGATGATTTAGCACGCAAAGGTTCCAGAAGACCTACGCAAAGAGGGGCGACATCACATCACCACCGAGAGCGCCATGAAGACATGATGATGGACCGACACTGCACATGACAGAATCCTGCGCGCTCGCCGCGTGTAGCACCAGCTCAGCAGCAGCAAGCAGCCAGCACCCACACCACACCTACGTCAAATGCTGGCCGCCATACCCGCCGTACGCCCCCAGCTGTGGTCTGGTATGACGAAGCGAGCTCCAGTGTGCAGTTGGGCAGAGGCAGTGCGAAGTGCAGTTCTCTGGTCTGCAAAGCGTGATGTTTGTTGGCGGGGCTCGCCTTGACATCATCCCGCAGAGCGATCCACTCAGCAAGCAAAAAGCATCATCAGTCTATCATGTCTTGTCCACGCTCGTTGCAACTGCCCATTGGCTCTGCCCTCGCACAAGCCTTTGCTCCCAAGAAAACTTGTTGATGAGATTATTCTCTGCCTTGTTCTCGCGTGCTGATTGATGATGAGAGGCCAGTCTTCTTCTCCGCCCCGTTTCAGTCATCTGCTATCAGCGCTGTGCTGTGTTGCTTTTTCCTTTCTTTTCGTTCTTTTCGTGCAGAGATCAAAGCTTCTCACTGCCCCAAACTCGTCCGTCCGTCGACCGTAGAATCCACTGCAGAGAGTGGCAACACCGGCGTCAAGGTCGTGGGATGGATCTCTCATCACGATGGCAAATTCGCCGTGGAAACGTCTCCTGCTAATCGAAACTCTACCGGCCGCGAGTCCGAGAGCACATGCCGTTCCGGACGACACGTGCATGACTCAGGACTGCTTCAAGTAAGAGAGATGGAGAGGAATGACGAGGAACATGCTCGTCTGAATGCTTTCCTTCTTCATCGACTATACAACCACACCTCCAGCAGTCAGTCAGTGCAAGTCCATCAAAACAGACTGCAATCGCACCTGCCTCTCAACGGCCTTTTCTATCCTGTCACCGCGGCTCAAGAATCTTGCTCCCTCTTTCATCAAGTAAGTGAGAGCCGTCCTGCATCCGTCCTGTTCTGCTGTTTCCCACCCTCAGGCTCCTGGGCCGAGATAAAGTTCCTTCATCTTCCTCCACTGTTCTTCTCCTCCCTCTAGAGCGAAAAGAAGAACTTCTAAACCTCTAGGGTCATCCATCCATCCCTACTACGGCCGTCCCGTTCTCTGTACCCAATGAATGAAACACAATAAAGAATATACATTAGCCGGAATGTAATTTGCACACACATGAACATTGGTGGCGAAGAAGTGAAAGACGTCGCTGCGCCAAAGACACGAATAACGGAAGGAAAGAGCAGAAGAAGAAGTGGAGAAGTGAAGACTACTTCTCGCTCTTCCTCTTGCCCCAGATGGACCTCGATCGGCTGCGTCCTCCTCCTGCCGTAGCAGGTCGGTCGCTGCGATCTCTGCTGGACGAGTCCTCGGGTATAGGCGGAGGTTCGTATTTCTTGCCATCTTTTTCTCTCGACGACGGCAGGTCGTTGGATGTGGATGTGCTGGTCGAGTCCATGTATTTCGCTTTGTAGATCCTGTACATGAATGAGTCAGCGTAAATGGTGGAAAGATCAATCTGCATGCACTCACCAGCTATTCCCAGCCATGCTCATGCCCATTTCCGCAGCTCGCCTGTACAATGCTGCGGCTCTCTTGAGGTCTTTCTTGACGCCAACGCCTTGCGTGTAGCAAAACGCCGCCTCGGCAAGTGCGTCCACGTCTCCCCAGCTCCCGGCGATTTCATAACACCGTACGGCCAGCGCTTTGTCTTTGGTGCAGCCCCAGCCGTTCATGGAGGAGATGCCGAGCTCGTAGATGGCAAGAGCGTACTGCGCCTTCCGCTTCTTGCGTTCTGCAGGGTCAAGCTTCTTGCCGTTGCCAGAAGTCGAGTTGAGCTTTTCCTCTGCGTCTGCGACGTCCAGTCCTGCAGTGTCGATAGCTTTTCGGAGCCACTTTACGCCCTCGGCTTGATTAGCACGCATGCCCCAGCCGTGACGACAAGCGAGGGCATAGAGCAGCATGGCGGTGGGCAAGCCTGCCAAGGCTGCCAATCGCAGGTGGTATGTAGATTTGTTCGTCGCACCAGCATCGTGTGCTTCAATGCCAATGTCGAGGTGCTCTTCTGGCGTAATGTCCGCCGACAACGCCTTCCGATGAAGCGGCTTTATCGTGCGATCCGTACTCTCCGTCTTGACTGAAGGAGAGTAGTGGTGCACAGATGCCTTTTCAGACTGATGCATCGATGCTACTTCAGCCCGATGGGAAGATGCTACGCCCGACTGGTGGAACGTGACTACTTCTGACTGGTGCAGAGGTGAGCGGTCAAAGGACGTCTTGACTGGAGCCTGGTCTCGTCCACGGGGATCTGCCGAATAACTCCTTACTGTGCTGGGTTCTGGTGCCAGATTCCGACCCATACGGGGAGCGTCTGAGAGCGCTGGTGAATTCTGAGGATCAAACATCGGACTGTCCGACTGGTTCCGCTCGTGGCCCCGGCCTTCATGGGGATGCGCGTGGCCGTGCTTAGAGTCCCATTCAAACTGTTTCTGGATCCACGAGTCACGGAATGCTGTGGAGTCACGGTCAACAGGTCTCCCTCGAGGAAGGGCGTACTTTGCGTAAACGTAGGAAGACGAACTCGTGCCTCCTGGGGTCATTTCTCCGTCCTCGTGGAAGCCTCCGTGGAAGCCTCCGATGGGCTGGCCGTGAAGACTCGGGGTCGCCACATCTGCGAGATCAGCCCTCCGTAGTGATCCTGACAGCTTAGTGTTGATCCTCATAGTAGGCTTGACATCATCGCCCGAGTTGCCTCGCGAGGTGGCTGGCTTGTACGAGGCTTCTGTGCTGCTGCTCCGGTCTGAAGCCTGTCGATGTGGAATTCCCGGTCGTTGGTCCATCGAAGGTCGCCCTTCAAAGGACGGTCGTGGCCGGGTGGCATCGAACGACGGTCTGCTCCCCGAACTGCTCATGGGCCGCGAAAAGTTGTTGAACGCCGCAGACGGCCGCTGCATCTGCTGCGAGCCGTTGATGGAGTACTCGGACGTCATGGAAGGCGACCGGTGTATCGGCTGCATCCATGGCGAAAAGGGCGATTGTGGCCGTGACATGTTGCTGCTCCCCGAAAACTTTCGCGCCGAAGAGACCTCCTGCGATCCGCTTGTTGATCCTGCATCTTCATCTCCGCTGTCCTGCGGCACTGACCGAATGCTCTGAAAACTCCTGGCCGTCCTGGGAAATCGTGGTGACTGGGGCGGCGCGAGTCCTCGCTCCTGTAGCGACTTTTGCGATCGCTGTGAGTCGTTCGTCCTGGTCCTCGGATGCGAGGATATCGTGTCGATGCTGTTCGTCAAGCTGGGCGGCACGTTCGGGGACGGCGCCTGGACATTGACATTTGGCTCCACGGGTTCGGGCGAGGTGGCTCGCGGCATGCCAAAGTAATCGCCGCCGCTGTTGGCCGCATTGTCGTGTCCTGGTCCTTCCTGGGCATCGTAGAATGGTGTCGGCACCGCAGGCACCTCTGGCGCGCCATCCTCGATGATGTGTGACACGCGCTCCCACTTCGGGTAGTAGCTCATGGGCCGATCTCTTTCAGGACTCTGCGTTGCCACCTGCCCTCCAGGGTACGACTGCGGACTGGACAAGTCCTCTCCCTCCTCTGCCACATCGGTCATCCTGCTCTGGTCGCTGATGGAGCGGAAGAAGTCTGGGCGGTTGCGGAACTCCTGCTCGACCAGCTTGTGGTCCAGCCTGCTCACGCGCCGGCCAGCCTGCTGTTCCTTCCTCTTCTCCTCGGCGAGCTGCTGCTTCAGGATGCGGCCCTGCATGGCGATGAAGTCCAATGGCGACATGGCGGGCGGCACCTCTCCCGCGCGCGGCGAGGGCAGGTCTCTGCCCAAAAACGGCATCCTCAGCTTGTCGGGGGCCTCATCGTGCGCGGTGTGCTCCTGGCCGTCGCTCAGGTGGAGATGCGTGGGGCGCGGGCCCATGGTGGTGTGCGTTCTGCGGCGCGTCTGTGGCGGCAGTCATGCGGTGTGCGGTGTCTGTCAATGCGACGGTGGTGGGTGTGTGGTGTCTGTCTATGCGACGGTGGGCGGCGTGTGACCTGCAGTAGAACTAGAACTAGAAGATGGGAGATGGAAGAATAGAAGATGAATAGCAGAAGTCGAAGTCGACCAGCACAGCACGATACAGCACTTCCCACCACTACTACTACTCTCTGCTACGACTACTACTGCTAAGTTAGAACTACCACTCCTCCTCCTCCTCCACTTGCTTCATCAACCCGGCCTAGGAGGTGCCCCTGGGTCGCCGTCGCTGGCCAATCACGTCCGACCTGCACGCAAGTCCCGTCGCTAATTCCTTCTACGATGAGGCGCCGCGGAGCCCGTGAGCCGACTACTTGTCGCCTCGTGCACGTCGTTGGTTGTCTGCTCAAACCTCAATCTTGCTGTCGCCACTCCTCCTGCGCGTCGCGCAGCTGCTGATCAAACGCGCTCGACTGTCGTCCTCCCGTCATCAACTCATTCTCATAATAACATGTCGCAGATGGGAGGCTGTTCCTCGGTCTCTTTTCTTTCTGGAAGCCCTCCTTGGCAACCGTTGCAGCGGTTGCATTGCCGTGCAGCGCCAAGAGCGCGTCGAGATGCACCATCGTGGAGACGGCGGCCCGCCACTTTATTTTTGGGACCAGGGTCACATCAAGAAAAGTGCTTGTTGAGGAAGAAGACAGCGCCTGATGATCTTCGCCAACCATTATTGCAGCAGCAGAGTTTGTAGAAAGAGGAGGCCTAGGTGGCGAACAAGCTATACGGCCATCCCGCTTGGCTGCCTACATCACCTTACTGTACGAACCATGGACACGCGTTTCAAAGGCAGGGTTGCTTGTCTGGTTCATCAGCACGTTGGACCTGCAGCCTGCCTGCAGGTGAGCTAAACGCGTCGACGGAGAATTAATATGAATGATTTCGACGCAGGCACTCGGTCGGCAGTTTTGATGTTACACAACTACACCAGGATCGCGATGCTCTTGCATTTCATGTTACAACAGATTTGCCGTTCGTTCTTACAGACTGGCCCCACAGCTAAGAACCATAATAGATGCATGTATTCGACCAAACGTTTCAAAGCCAGAGGAAAAAGACACTCGGCGTGTCTCATCGCTTCCACGCGGCGATGCCATCTCGACGTTGTGCACGGCGTATGCCACCACACACGTCCACCCGTCCACCACCAAGGATCTCTACTAGCTCTCTCAGTCCGAACCCGAATCCACAGTCCCGATTCCCGATTTCGGTTTCGATTTAGCAAGCGGACGTAGGGCGACCTGCGTGCGCAAATATCAGCGACTGCCAACATGTTGTTAGTAGTGGTAAGTAGTAGTAGATAGGTACCTTCAACGTCAACAAGTGTCCCTCAAGGATTGTCACCGCCAAGGTCACTGTCGAGGCCTCAGCCATGCTAAACGCGGCTGCCTCTCATGGCAGCCACGCTGTAGCCAAAGCCAGCTCGGTAGCAATCAATGTTGAGCGTGAAGCCGACGGGGACTTGTCGGACTTACATAGTTCTTGTCCTAGTCCTAGTTCCGGATCTGTTCAACTCAATTGATGGGTTTGAGGAGTACACTGTATCCGTACCTTGGCATGCTGCGAGTGAAAAGTGTACTTTGGTGTGATGTGATGTGTGTATACTGTTCGAGGCCAATGGTTCTGCTGATATCCGGGCCGGTGTACCTAAAAAGGGGCATCAACGAGCGGTACGCCGTCCAAAGTCATTGTATGGTATAGCCCCAAGCGTGAAAGTGAAAGTGAAAGTGAAATGAGAGTCAAGCTCTTCATCTACGTATGACTGGATCAGATATACACACACACGCAGATTGAATCCATCCATCTAATTCTTCTTCGCATCCCTCTCCGCCTTTCTCAATGCGCGTTTCCGAATGTCAACGTGCATTTTCTTGTTGATACTCAGCACAAACCCATTCATCGTTCCAGCAAACGTCGCAATGGCCCAGTGCATAATCCCATGGCTCCAGTACGGCGTGCTCGTCGCCGCAATGCCCTGCGCGCCTCCAGATCGGCCGATTTTGCCTAGAGCCGCGCGGACGAATTGCTTCGGGTTAGGGATCAGAGCGGAGGAGCGCTTAATCTTGCTCATGGCTGAGGTGACGAGATAGGACTGCACGAGCTGGACATGCACATTTGACGACGCGAGTTCGCCGCTGAGGGCCGTGCTCCATTGTTGCAGGAAGGCTTTGCTGCCGCTGTAGGTCGCGAGGAGAGGAGTGGGCATGATGCCGCCGAAAGAGGCCATGGTAAGGATCAGCCCGCGCTTGCGCTGGACCATGCCTGGCGCGACGAGCTGTGTGACGCGCAGTGTGCCGAAGCAGTTGATTGTGATGATATCGTGCAGCTCCTTCTCGGGCGTCTCGGTGAAGGGAACGGGGATGCTGTGGCTTTGTCCGACGTTGTTGACCAGAATGGACACGTCCAGTTCTGCAACGAGCGTCTTCAGGTTGTGGAAGTCGGCGTCCTGGTTGGCGCTAAAGTCCATGGCGTACAGTTTGGTCTGCACATTGTATTTCTGCTGGATTTCGGTGGCGAGGGATTCGAGCTTCGACTGCGTGCGCGAGACGAGGAGGATGTTGAAGCCTTTGGCCGCGAGCTGCAGAGCGTATTCCTTGCCGATGCCGTCGGAGGCGCCGGTCACGACAGCCCACGTGCCTTTCGGGCCGAACTTGGCGAGCTGGAGAGTGTCAGTCAGTGGTGGTGGTAGCGCGTGGTGTCTGTCGTGTGGAAAGGGCGAGAGGCCTACCGAAGCGCCGGGGAGGATGAAGAGAGACGCAATCAGGCGCCAAAAGAAGAAGATGTTCAGCGTCAGCCAGACGACGCCAATCGCAGCAAACAGCTGCGTCGTCGGCGCGGCGTAGACGTCCATTGCTCGTGGTGGAGAGTGCTGTTGAGCAGGCAGAAGTGGAAAGTGCTGCTGGTGGGATGAGCTTGCCGAACCGAGAAAGGAAAGCACGCGTCAAACTTCACTCGGCGCGTCTTCCACACTCACCACACCTCTACAACAGACATTTGTTGGATTAATTATCAGCCACAATACAGTCATCATGTCCAGGCTGACAGCATATCTCCCCCAACACGAGGGCTACCTCCCCAAATGGCTGCTCTTCGTACACAAACCCCCCCCCCCTCCCCATATCCACCTCCGCCCCCACTAATCCCTCCCTCCTAGATCGCCATCGTCTCCATTGGCAACACAATCCAATGCTACCGCTCCCTCGCCGGCTCCAAGGAAGTCTACTCGGGCACACCCTACAGAACAGACAAGAACCCAACCCCCGTCAACGAGCTCAGCGCCCGCACTTTCGGCACCTGGACTGCGCTCAGCAGTGTCATTCGCCTGTACGCAGCGTACAACATTTCTGACCCCAAAGTCTACGAGCTCTGTCTGTGGACGTACGGCATTGCTTTTGCGCACTTTTTGAGCGAGTGGTTGATTTTTGGCTCGGCCAAGTGGGGGAGGGGGCTGGCGAGTCCCGTGGCCGTGAGTACGCTGACGAGTGTGTGGATGTTGACGCAGTGGGGGAGTTATGTACGGTAGATGGTTAGTAGAGGTGTCAATCATGTCTGTACAATGGAAGAAGCGCGGCTGATGTGGAGTAGGTTCTGCATTCGCTGGACGAGATATGTTGTGCGATGCTTGTCCTTGACCCTCCGTTCATGGAAACATTACAGCTCTGCAGCTATTGCTATTGCTTCCATGCGTTGCACTTGTGCCATGTTGACATTCTTCAGACTCCCGAAGTCATCCCGCCTCAATCCTTAGCACCAAGAACGTAGCGGCCACCAAGGTGGCTCACTACTATGTTTGTCGGAACCACATCAACACTCCACATTTCTACAAGAACCCACAATGTCTCGACGACATCCGCCCTCCACGACGATAACAACAACGACAAGATGGTCGCCTCCATCCTGTCCGGCGATAACCCGCTGGAATACAACGCTGCAGATCCAATCACCCTCTTGCTATTCCAAGTCCGTCCTGATCATCACCATCACCCCTCTCACCAAACTCTCCAACTGACTTGACCCAGATCATCATAATCCTCATCACATGCAACCTCACGCACCTCCTCCTCCGCCACCTCTGGCAACCCCGCGTCATCTCCGAAGTCATCGGCGGCCTGCTCCTCGGCCCCTCTGTCCTCGGCCACATCCCCAACTTCTCCTCCACCCTCTTCCCCTCAGAATCCAAACCCTTGCTCAACGGCACCTCGACTCTCGGGCTCATTTTCCTCATGTTCCTCGTGGGACTCGAAGTAGACCTTTCTGGATTGAAGCGGAACTTTAAGCCCGCGCTGACGGTCTCGGTGGCGGGGATGGCGGTGCCATTCGCGTTGGGGTGTGCAGTTGCGGTGGGCATGTTTGAGCATTTTCAGCAAGAAGAACAAGGAAATGCAGCAGAAAACGGAGGGTTTGGGGTGTTTGTGCTGTTTATTGGATTGGCGTTGTGCATTACTGCCTTTCCGATACTCGCGCGGATTCTCATGGCTTGCGATTTGCTGCATATGCCTGTGGGCATCATTGCGATTGCGGCAGGCGTGGCGAATGATGTTGTGGGATGGAGTCTGCTCGCTTTGGCCGTCGCATTGGCCAATTCAGGGTCAGGAATTGTGGCGCTGTACATTATTCTGTGCTGTGTTGGGTTGGTGCTGTTGATGTTTTTTGCGGTCAAGCCGGGGCTGCGTGTGCTGCATGCTCGGTTGGCGTTTGATCACTTTCTGGCTGTCGCGCTGGTGGTGGTGTCAGTGGCCAGCACGTTTACTGCTATGATTGGTAAGTCGAGGCCTTTCTATAGTATCCGGGTAGAACTAAACGAAAAGCAGGTATCCACCCCATCTTCGGTGCCTTCGTAGCCGGCCTCATAATCCCCAAAGGAGACAACAACGACGACAACAAAAATAACCACCTCCGCGAGTCCATCGCCACCCGCCTCTCAGCTCTAGTCTACAACATCCTCCTACCCCCGTTCTTCGCCCTCTGCGGCCTCAACACCAACATCGGCAGCCTAACCTCAGCCCTCGACTGGGCATACGTCCTCGCCATCATCGCCATCGCCTTCTTCGGCAAAACCCTCGCAGGCTTCGCTGCCGCGCGCATCTGCTCCATGTCAGCGCGAGAGTCGTGGACGGTTGGGATCCTGATGAGTTGCAAAGGCATTGTGGAGCTCATCGCGCTGAATATTGGGTTGGAGGCGGGGATTATTTCGGAACAGTGTTATACGGCTATGGTTATCATGGCGATTGTGTTGACAGGGGCGACGCAGCCGTTGGTTAGTTGGATTTATCCGAAACGTTTGCGAAGGATGGTGGAGGAGAAGGAGGATGAGGGGTGTGGGTCGGTGAGTAATGGCACGATTTGTGAGCAGCCGAAAGCTGAAGTGTAATCTGTTGAAATGGATCTGTTATGCTCATGGCCATACGTTAGGCAATATGTGCCAGGTGACATGTCTCGGGCTCTGGGACCTCGTCTGTGAGTATCTGGTTTAGATCCGATCAATGTGGGATCCGGAGCATAGCCCGATGAACATAAGCTGTCACAGAAGCTGGCGCCTTTCATTTTTCACAGCAACGGCGTCGTATCTTGTCTGTCTGCAATCAGCCCATATCGTCGCGCCTTTCGAGAGTGGAGCTTGTGATGGTACTGGCGAGCTATGCATCTCCACTGTGAGCAAGTTTCGCATCGACAACGACATATTTCTGCACCAAAGTTTCGCTCTCGGCAAAAGGCAAGTGAATAGCCGAGGCGTGCGGCGGACAAGGACAAGGTCTCAAAACTACTACAACATCCTTTGCTGCAACTACACCTCACCAGCAACTACGAAAAACAACGCAGGACTCCAGCACCGCAATCATGTCGACCCAGATCCTCTCGCACTCGGCTCTCATCAAGCCGCTGGTCACTCTGGCCGGCTGGTCGTTTGTGATGGAAGTCTGGATGTACGCGACCCGCATCCCGGCCATCTCCAAGTACAAGATCAACACGGACGCCGACAAAGTCGCGCAAGAATTCAAGACCAAGGTCCCAATTTCCATCCAGCAAATTGCTGTACGCTCTCCCATATTACTACCTGCCACGCAACGCCCGAACTCTTTTGGGGGGTGTGTGTTTTTTGCTCAACGCTAAAATGATTTACTTGCTTATAGGACAACTACAACCACCTGCACGAGCAGCCGACCGTCTTCTACGCCGTCGCGCTGGCTCTGGCCGTTGTGGGTGATAATCACCCCAATACCGTCAAGGCCGCGTGGACATATGTCGGACTGAGGATTGTGCACTCTGTGTTCCAGTCGCTTGTGAACAAGGTCATGGTGAGTAAGAGCGATGTGAAGTCTTGGCGGGCAGGTTCGTGTGTAGTGTCGACTGAGCACGCGCTGACGTGTTTCAATAGGTGCGCTTCCAGATCTTCCTGACCAGCTCGATTGTCGTTGCTGGGCTTACTGCGCGCTTGGCGACGTTGGTTTACTAGAGAGAATATGTTGGTGGGGACGAGATCGACTGGAGTGCGTTTGAAGCAAGAAATATCGACAGGAATGCTTGAGAATCGCGATTGTATCTAATCTTCCATCCGTCTGGCCGCTCGCTGAGCAGTCGCATTTCTCTACGGGTCTATTGATCGAAATCAGGAGTTTCACCATCATCGCCCACCCGGGGACGACGTGATCGAATGAATGCGCAAGCGTGATTCAGAATACAAAGAAGAGGATATCAGCCTTACCAACACTTCTCATGCTCTGTCGCTTAGAATATATACCATCTCCGCCAAGCCAAACGCCTTGAGTGGGGAAGCTGGGATGTGTGCCAACCTCGCGTGCCTGGTTCCTCGCTTTAACAATCCTCCAAACCTCTTTCATACAAGGCAGCACCGTATTCAATCTCGCTTACCTCGCTCATCAAGCTTCCTGACCATCTCTGTGCATAGAGTAAGCTTGTATAACCACGACTGCTCTTGTTCGTCCACTCCGGCACATCTCACTCATCTCACAAGCTATGGCGTCCAATGCCGAGACACCTGTATCGCCTGTCACGACCAGAGGCCCGGAGTTCACCTTCTCTGTCCCTGCTATCAACGAGTTCCCAGTCGAGCTAGATAGCACGCCAACTTCGCCCGGAAAGGCCCGACGAAGCTCACGAGCAACAGGCGAGGCGGAGAGTGCCCTCAGCACAGCTGAGCGGGAGGTGACGCGCCTCTCAAGTAAAGACATTCCAGCGGGGTGTATTTGGCTGACTGGCATTTGACTACAGAGAAAGAAGAAGCTTGCTGAGACGCGCAAGGCTGACCCGGCTGTTATTACTGTCGTACCGCAGACACCTGGACCAGAGGAATTGGAAAAGGCTGGTGCGAGTCAAGACGATGAGTCGCATCATGCGAGTGCGAGTGCGACTGGGACAGCATAGAATATGAATGTTGCTTACTGCTGGTGTTTGTGGACCAATCCTACTCTTGCCTCGAGGGAGCTTCGGATGTGCGCAAGACTCTGCTCTACGAATGTTGCGATGCTTGCCTCGTACACGCTGTGGGAATCGCCGTCTTGATCGATTATGTGGAAGATCTTCCGCGTAAGCCAGACACTGGGGACTGGACATCGCCGGAGCAAGAATGAAGGACTCGTCCGCTAAAGCAACCGGAAAGGGAAATGGCCTGCGCTGTGCGCTTTTCTTTGTCTGATTTCTGGCTAGCTTGTAGTCTTGCTGCAATGGATTCGTTCTGCGAGCTGCATGCCATTCCTTTGTTATCAATGCCCACTTTCAACGCTCGGCATGAACTCATCCTCACGCTTTGCACACACACGATAGCAACATGTTTGTCGACGATAGGCCGCTGTCCACGTTTCGGCCAACTCAAGGCTGGAACATGTATCAGTCGAGCAGCGCTGATACTCTTCTGAAGAAGCCGCCTACCGAGTCGCCGTTCTCGGCATCATCGAAAGTCACTAGACCAGCACTATCAAGCAAGACATCATCCTCGTCGTCCTTGAATGGTCTGGAAAAGAACATTCCACCATTTAAGACATTCCTTCTACGCACGCCACCTGTGAACCATGACCCCGACAAGGCTCTTCCGCCAGTGCCTCCGCAGCCACTTCTTCCGGCAGACAATGGCAGCGAGACGTCTATAAGGCGCTCGAGCAGTGTCTACAGCCAGACGCCAAGCCACTGGGCTCCAGAGTCTGTCGCATCCTGGCGGACAGAGGACCTACAAGAGTCTTTGCGAGTACCAGACAGGCCGATCGCGTACAGTATCAGTGTGCCCGACCTGAAAGCTCAAGACGATGTGCCGACGCAGTTGGAACCTCGGGAGTTCGCTCCTTTACTCAATAGCCCTACTATGAGTATGATCGACAATTCGCCAGTAGTGTCACAACTCGTCACCATGCTGCAACCTCCGCTGGACACTTCTCCGTCTCGCAGGCCGCTCGAAACAGTGTCTCTTAATCAAGCGAAAGGGTCGCTGCACGCCCCCGGAGCTGACATTCTTCTCCCTGAAGAATTGCTAGCACTCAGCAAGGCGAAGTCGCAGCGCCATGCTCGTACTACCAGCACAAATACGTTTGGTGGGTATAGAGTCACGGTCAGTCCAGACACTCCAACCATGGTGGATCGACAGGGCCGAGTGCGTAGCATAACAACACCACCGCCCTTTGCATCACGCCACACAGACTACGCATTCCTGTCTGTGGATAGTCGGTTGCCGTCGGTGAATGCGTTCCATGTCGGCACAGGACCGGCGCGGGAGATGCTTCCTCCTGTTTCAGCCCCTTCCACGCAATATATCGATATTGCAGGAGTGGAGACGCCTGACATTCGCATGAGGAGTGAGCAGGAGAGAGACAAGCCAAATTTCGATGTCTCGAACTACAATTTTCCAGCATCTCCAGAGACATATGTACACAACGCGTACCGCTTCCAGCTTGGCAGCCCGCCCACAACTGCGGCCGAAGAGTACCACACGCTGCTAGCGGAGACTTATCGTCAACCATCGCCTGCACTTTCCGGCTACGACTCAGACGACAGCATTAGACAACACATGAAGATGATTCCGCAGCCACTCTTCCATGGCAAATTTTCTGCTCTAGCCACACATACTTTTAATGATCAGACGCAGAGTCACTCGCGTCGCTGGAGCCAAAATTCTGTGTCGAGCTCTGTGCGTGCTTCCAACAACTTCGATTTGCGATTGTCTTTGATACCGACAGGGTCGCGCCGTACCAGTCGTGGCAGCGGGAATGGCTATGGCGATATTCCCATCTCTCCGCCCTCGAGAGATAGTTTGGACGGTCCAAGACAGGTGTCTATCGGACGAAGTCGTTCGATGCGGATTGCAGATGGTGGAGCAGTTGGTGGGAAGAGACAGGAGTCCAGAAAGTACTCGGGTGCGGAACAGTCCAAACCGCGTTTGGCCAGCCCAGCTCTCGAAAGAGACTCCACAACCTCTCCGCACACCAGAACTACCGCGCTCCGAACCCACGCCCAACTCCTCACCAAGTCTGTGATCGAATTGAAACTCAAAACACCTCTCTCCAGCCCTCAGACTTCCCCTCTAGGATGGCAAGCATCCACCGACTCTACTGATACTACAAGTTCCAAGAAGCCATTCTTTCCACGCCGAGTCATCGGATCAATCCGCAGAACTGCAGGCAAGAAGAAGTCCTCTCCTGCTGATGATCGCAGTGTGAGTCCTACAACAACCAGAAACCGGACAATAGGAGAAATCTCCTCTCCCGTCCCACCAATTACACCACCAGCACCACCACATTCAGAAAGTCCCAAACGCCCCTCTCTCCCGCACCTCGGCTGGTCGCACGCCGCGAAGTCGCATTTTGACGAGAGTGTCTCGCCGCCGGGTACTCCGACTACCAGTTCTCCCAGCAGCACAGTAATCGACAGGAGCAGTAGCCGACCCAAGCCAAAATTCACTCTCCTGAATCTGCCTCTTACTCTACCTCTCCCGAAACAGAGAAAACGGGGCTCTGCTTCTTCCAGTGGTGCTAGTACCATCCACAGCAGCGCAACACCCGAGCCTCAGAGGACGTGGCCTGAGAGATCGTTTGAGTCGGGGAGGTTATCTCCTGCAATTCCGGTTATCGCCAGTCCAACTCCGACTGCAACTCAGGACAGCACAGCAGCAGCAGCAGAGAAGAAATCCAACCTAAAACTTGTGGGAAGTGTGTTTGTAAAGTCCAGTGGCACCAACAACAACCACCTGTCATGTCCATATCGAGATGGAAGAAACGATATATCTCAACCGGGAAACATTGAAACAGCAAAGCAGAATAGGACCAGGAACAGAGACGCAGAAAAAGAAGAACAGAAAGCACAACAACGAAGAGAGGAATTGAAGAAGCTGATTCGGGTCGTGCCGGATAAATGAATAAAGATACGATGAATATTTCGGGCTCAAGGAGATGTTTCTGTGCTTGCTGGTCGGAAGTCGGAGGGTAAATGACAAGCACAATAAGCAAAAGGGTAGGAGGAAAGAAACTGGGAGGGTGGTAGGGCAAGTATGGGAGAAAGGTAAAGTGTTGAAGAGATTTGTCCGAATGATGGGGACGAGATGGATGAGTATATTGTTTTAAGAATGGATGGGAGACGTAGGAGACTGAGTTGTTATGATCAGGAGGGGGAAAAGGTGAGAGCGTATGAAAAAGGTGAGAAGCAGGAGAAGAAGCACGAGAACAAACAAATGAGCTGCCAAAAACAGCCGAGTAGACGGACTAGTAACGGATGAATGATTGCATGGATTGTGAAATCAATCACTCACTATTTAATCAACATCTTCTTCTTCCCTCTTGTGGTTCATCGACGACATACACGAACAGAAACCTGAAGAAGAGCGAAAAATAGTCACATCACATCGCATCACATATACCCGCTATGCTGTTGCTGCTGCTGCTATGCTATGCCATATCCGCTCACTCAAGCCACCAACATACATAACCCAGCTCTCCCCAACCAACAACAACGAACGCTAATCCACAATCTTCCCATGCCCATGAATATTATGCACAGCACTCTGCACCGCACTCGTCACATCAATGTGGAAGAACGGCCGATTCAGCCCTTGCACCACGGCGACTCTGACGCCTGCACGGTACGCGCCCGACTTGTGCAGCTGGCCGTCCACATCGCTCGAGCTTTCCGACGAAGCATTGATACTGTCCTCATCCACGCGGCCACTGTTCTCCACGTCTCGGGTTCTGGTACTGTAAAGCTGCTTGTTGTACGCCTCGTCACCGGCAGCAGCAGCACTGTCCGAGCCTCCGAGTTCCGCGACGCTGAAGATGGGCTTCCATCGGTCGAATGTGGTTTCGCCTTCCACAGAAGGGTAGCCGAATCCGGCGTTGGCGAGGGCGCGTTTCGTCCAGCGGTTGTTGACGCACGCAATGTGCCATTGGACGCGCTCCGGTGCGGTATACCGATCGAGTTGGTTGCGCACGTCGATGAGATTCTGAATTGATGTAAGATCGACATTGTTGACGGATGAGAAGTCGACGACGATCGCCTTGAGAGTGGGCCGGTTGTCGGCGACGGCGGACTCCTTGCCTGGACGTGGGCCGGGGTCGTTCCATGGCCTGTCACCAGGTCGTGCGTAGCTGTGTGGGTTCGTACGCTGCGTCTGCTCGAAGATGGTCCTGGTGAGATGGTCGAGGTAGTGATTGGCGTTTGGATAATTGAAGCCTTCCGAGAACCTGTAGATGAACACTCCCGGATATGGATGCTGGGGTTGGATTGCCGGGTTAGATCCGTCTTCGTTGGAAAATGGAAGATACACATCTCGAGCAGTCTTGGCTGGGTCGGTTTGGCCAGCAATGTTGGTGCGCTTGTCGTCGCCTTCAATAAATCCGTCACCTGTGACATCGTGCACCTTGACCTTACCAACGAAGCGTCCCTGTGCCTTGAACAAGCGGAAGAAGAGGATCGCAGCAGAGGCACTGACGGTGACGTAGACACCAATCTCGATGGTTGTGAAAATGGTCACAATCACACCAGCAAAGAAGATTGGCACCTCTAGCGGCGAGACCTTCCAGAATTGGTAGACGGTGTTTGGTGGCGTGATCAAGTCACCTACAGCGTGGATGATGACCGCGCTGAGTGCTGCCTTGGGAATGTAGAAAAAGACCGCAGGCAGGGCGTAGATTGAAAGCAGCACAATCACTGCGGTAATCACACCGGCGAATGGCGTACGCACACCAGCCTTGGACTTGATCGCTGTACGCGAAAAGGATCCAGTCGCAGGGTAAGCACCAAGGAACGGTCCGAGGAGGTTGGAGACACCAATGGCGACAAGTTCCTGAGAGGGGTCGATCGTGTAGTTGTTGACTCTTCCAAACGACTTGGAGATGGAGATGTGCTCGATAAGCAGCACAATGACGGAGGCTGGAAGTTCGCTGGCGAAGAGGGAGATGATGTTGCTGTTGACAGTTGGGACAGCGGCGTGCTTGAAGCCTCGTGGCACGGCGCCCAGGATCGCGATGGGAGAATTCTTGGCGTCGTGACCCTTCAGATTCAGATTCATGAGCCAGCTGATCATGGTGTAGAGCAGGATGACGAAAGCCGTTCGGAGGGTGTTGATGAAGAAGTAGAGCTTCTTGTGGTTGGGATTCTTCCTGGCGGCGAAATTAAAGGTGGATCGGATGAGGTACAACATGGTCAGAGCTGTCAGGCCCAGCGCCGCATCAAGCTTCGACGCGCCAAGATGCTTCAACGTGTTGATGACGACCTTGTAGGTTGTATCGCGGCTGTTGACGACCTTGCTCGAGATGCCCATCAGCGCGGGTACTTGTCCAACGGCAATGTTGATGGCAGATCCGGTCATGAAGGCGGAGATGGAGGCGAGGGAAATCAACTCCACGATCCATCCCATGCGGGCGAGGCCGAGGAAGCACACGATAGCCCCCACGATAACAGCGAGAGCGGATGCCACGACATGGCCTTCGATGGATGGGTCCTTCTTTGCGACGCTAGCGACAATGTTGCCGACAATGGTAGACATGACCGCGACGGGCTAGAAGACGTTAGTAAAGTGCAAGCTTCGATTCTGCAAGCATCACATACCCCAATGGTGATGTCCTTGGACGTCGCGAAGAACCAGTAGATCAGGACACCCATGAAAGACGAGTATAGACCATACTCAACGGGCAAATTTGCCAGTGAAGCATAAGCCATGCTCTGCGGCACCACAACGGCACCGACTGTAATACCAGCGATGAGATCTCCAATAAGCCATTGGACGTTGTACCGCAGGATCCATTTCGTAAAGGGGAACAGGTTGATAAAGTATTGTACGACATCGCGGCCGCTGGGAGTGATTTCCTGCAGCCATTCGAGGGCCGTAGGCTCGTGTTCGACATAGGTGTCTGCGCTATCGACGGAAAAGACCGACTCTCCTCGCGACAGTTTCGATGCCGGGCTGTCGTTGCGGTAGTCCAACTTGATGCCGAGGACTTTGGCCAAGCCGTGGCCGACCTTGGTACTCGTGGAAGCCATACCTGGTCCACGATAAGAGTTGATGGCTGATGCTAAGAGTGCTGAGACTTCTGGGCAACGGAGGATTATATGCTGCCAACGAAAGCCTTGCGTGGGAGCTAGCTTCGACGAGCACACAGGCCCGAAGTCGACCGATGCACGCTAGAGAGGGACTCGTCCGGAGATGTGCAGCATGCAGGATCTAGGGTGGTCCAGATGGAAAGGTATTGGTGCGGCAAGCAGACGGTGGCGGTGGGAGTGTGCAAACCGCCCTCTCCCTAGTTGCGAGCAATCACGACAGCGTGGAGGAAAGGATCGAGGCTGTTGAAATGCGAGCTCGTTGGTAGATTGTGCTCAGACCGTTCCTAGACCGACGTGGCGAGCAGTAGCTCCGATGGTGTGATATCCTGGGTCGGGTAACCACAAGTATGCCACCTGCAACAGTAAAGATGTAGTCGACTTCAAATTTCCTCCGCTCGCGACGACTTCGAGTATTGTCAAATGCACCTCCCACAGCCAAGCAGCGTGAAGTTTTCCGTCAACGGAGCATCTTTCGTCTCAATTACGCAGCTGCGGGTCCGACCACACAACATTCCGTCGTTGATGGAGTTGTCAGCGTGAAGCGGTTTAGCTTGAAGCACGCCATCCGACGAGCCCGCGCTTCTCAAGGTCGATCGCCTCGTGGCCAACGTGCGCCAAGAAGGCCCATCACCCTTGTTTTTTGCGACGAATCCAATGATGAGCAAAGGCAAAGACGTGATCAAGCCACCGGGCTTATTATTCGATCTGATCGTGCTGTGCCATGTGCGTCTCGGCGTGTGTGATGCGTGGGTGACAGTTGAAGATCTGGTAGCGTCTACGTCCCAACAAAGCATGTGTCCTACTTGGCCTCTTATTTTGCAGCCACCATCCTTTTTGATGGCGAAGCATTTCGGAGATCCTTGTGCAGTCGCGGCACTGGGATCCCATGCAAACGACCTCTGTGGATTCCAGGTGCTGCTTTTACGGTCGCAATGTGGGTTCTTCTTCCATAGCCTTACAGGCGACGTTCCGACGACCCGGGACACCGGCTCTGTGGTCTGTCGATGGCGGTATTCTATGCGATCTGGCTACCGCGACACAACAACCAGATCCGGCCGTGCGAGCGTGAACAGTCTCGTCATCCTACTGTACCAGGCTGACCTTGTCGTGCATTCGGCAGGCCTGGACAGCGGTCCTAGGTGCTGTGGCGACGTCTGAATAGTTCTGATGGCCGAATCCTGGTCCATGTGTGTCTGGCCGTGGAACGCATGAGACCAGCCCAGTCTGCGAGTGCCGTCCTCGTCGGGGACTGCGCGTTCATTGATGGTCCTGTGCGGTCGCTGTCCAATATCACACGAAGACCGCGAATGCTGGAATAAATATATCATATAGATGGAATGTAGTTTTCAGAGGACGAAGTGGCGATCAGCCACAAGCTGAGCCACGACTCGTGTCGAAGCGTTCGTTCCCAAGACAACAACAATAGAAAATACCACGCGTCTTCACTCATATCGCCTGTATATTGTGCATCATGGTCTCCAACATGACGAATCTGGAACTGTTTCTGCAGCAAGGCCCACCCGGCGGCGACCCCGTGGCCGGCCTGGAAGAGCTGCGGCGCGTGATTCTCCTCGACGGCGTGCCGGCCAACGGCGAGGGCATGGTATGTCTTTCTGCGATGTTTATTAAATTATTTAAAAAAGGAAAAAAGAATAAAAATGACAAAAACACAGTCGGAGCTCCGCATCTACGTGTGGCTGATTCTGCTCAACACGCCTCCGCTGCACACGGACACATATCTCGACCTCGTCAAGCTTGGCGCCTCGCCCGCCTACATCAAGATCCGCAACGACACCTTCCGCACTCTCACCACCGACCCTCTCTTCCGGCGCCGCGTGACCGAAAACAGTCTGACCCGCGTCCTCAATGCCGTTGCCTGGAAACTCAACGACGCCGACGAAGCCCGCAGAAATGGCTGCCGGTCTCCGCCTACGCTCGGCATTCCCAAGTCTCTCGACGGCAACGAGTTCCTCCACCACCACCACCATTCGCCCGGCTCCGTCATCAGCACCCGCGACACGCCCCTCGGCTCCGTCGCCTCCGTGATTGACGCGAGCGAAGCCGGCGACGCTACCAAAACGCACATTGGCTACGTGCAAGGCATGAACGTCATGGCCGCGCCCTTTCTCTACGCCGCCCGCAGCGAAGCAGAAGCCTTTGCGGCTTTCACCCGCTTCATCACCGCCGAAGTCCCCGGCTACGTCCGCGGCAGCATGGACGGCGTGCACAAAGGCCTCGCGCTCATTGACCAGATTCTCGAGATTGTCGACCCGCGCCTCGCGTCCCATCTCGCCTCCAAGGGCATGAAAGCGGAAATCTACGCGTTCGCGAGCGTGTTGACGTTGTGTGCGTGCACGCCGCCTCTGCCGGAAGTGCTGCAGCTTTGGGACTTTTTATTCGCCTATGGGCCGCACTTGAACTTGCTGTGCATTGTATCGCAGCTCGTTTTGGCAAGAGAGTCGTTGTTGAATAGTGCTACGTATGTTTCTTGTCCTTCCCTTTGCGATTCTCAGTCATTACGGTGAAGCTAATGAAGAAAAACGAGGCAGACCCAAACCCGACTTCAAGCCGCTGAGAGCGCGGCAAGTCATTGACTATACTGTCAATTTCATCCGCAAGATCCCCGAGGATCTGTACGAGCAGATGCTGGTGCATGCGAAATGAGGTGGCCGCCCTCGTGCAGGAAGAGACACTGAACGAGACGTCTATTCCGAGGCCATGTCTAGTATCAAAGCTCGTTCCACTGATCAATTCCGCCGAAAGAAGGAAGGAACGAAAGAAGGAAGGAACGAAAGAAGGAAGGACCAGACCCGAGACTACTACGCTCATCCACACGGATTAGTCAACGTCGTCGTCCGATGTCGTCGTCGTCGTCGTTCTGGTATTGTCCCAGCGATCAATATGATTATGATATGACCTACAACGAGCTCAAAAGAGGCTCTCCCGACAGTAGCAGCAGCGTTACTTTGATAGAGAGAGAGAGAGAGAGAGAGAGAGAGAGAGAGAGGAGACTACTAGACTAGCAGATGAATGCCATCTAGAGTAATCTTCATCGTAGCATCATACTTCCTTGAAGGTAGATATATGTAGTTGAATCTATCCTTGTCCATCTTACACACCAATCTTCTTACTCCAGCCCTCCAACGCCTCGCTAGAAACATCAAAAGTCACTTTCTTCTAAGAAGAAGAAGAAGAAGAAGAAGTCTTTGCCCTCCCCTGTCTGACCAACCAAAGCAACAAATCAACCTTTGTCGCAACCGCCACAGCCCTCAAGTTCCGACCATCGGCATCCCTTTCCGTCACAACCGCCGCAGCATTCCACACAAAGAACCTCTCCAGATACTTGAGCGGCGTCTCCATTGTAATCTCGACAAACTCCCTCTTACTCTCGTCCTCGCCTTCTGCGGCACCCGGGTGTTTCTCGATAGGTTTGACGTCGTCGATTTTGCTAAAGTGGAACATGACGTCGGAAATGGGCGAGTGGATGGTCACGCGGCCGGAGGAGAGGTAGGAGAGGCAGTTGCCGAGGGTGACGATGCCGACGAGGCGTTTGCCCGAGGCGGCTGTGACGGGGATTTGGTCGTAGCCTTTGTCGCGCATGAGTTCGACGGCGTCGTCGACGGACTGGGAGACGGCAATGGTTTGGATGGGTTTGAGGCGGAGGTCGCGGATTTTGGCGTCGTGGGCAGACGGGTTGGTTTCGGTGGTGGTGAGGGGCGGGACGGAGGCGGGTTTGCCGTCGTTTTCGGACACGACGGGGTCGACGGCGGGCGTGGGGGGAGTTGGTGGGGCGGTCAGGGGGTCGGATGGGGGGAGGAGGTCGTTGGCGGCGAGCCAGTCGTCGTCGACGAACTTGGAAAGGTAGCTGCGGATGCTGTCGGGGAGGATGACAACGACGGCGTCGCTGGGGCCCAGGTTCATGTCCTTGATGGCTTTCATGCAGGCGGCCATGGCGGAGCCGGAGCTGCCACCCACGAGGAGGCCCTCCTCGCGGATCAAGCGGCGGGCCCAGTAGAACGAGTCGCGGTCGTCGGTCTTGTACCACACGTCGACCTCGTTCTGGGCGAGCACGTCCGGGATGAAGTCGTAGCCAATGCCCTCGACTTTGTAGGGCGTGTCCTTGGCGTCGTCGTTGAGCTCGGCGGGCAGGGCGAGGATGGAGCCCTTGGGGTCGGCGGCGATGATCTTGACGCGGTCGCCGTGGGCCTTGCGGATGCCGCGCGAGATGCCGGTGATGGTGCCGCCGGTGCCTGCGCCAGCCACGACAGCCCGGAGGGTGATGGGGGTGGAGGAGGAGGCGAGGGAGAGAGAGGAAGTCTGCTCGACAATCTCGGCGGCGGTGCCCAACTCGTGGGCCAGCGGGTTGTTGGGGTTGCTGTACTGGTCGAGGATGACGCCGCCGGGGATTTCCTTCTCGAGCTTGCGGGCGACGCCAATGTGGCTCTCGGGGGCGTCCCAGGCGGCGGAGGTCGGGGTGCGGATGATCTCGGCGCCGAGGGCCTTGAGCACGGCGACCTTTTCGCTGCTCATCTTCTCGGGCAGCGTGATGATGGTGCGGTAGCCCTTGACCGCCCCGACCAGCGCCAGCCCAATGCCCGTGTTGCCGCTGGTCGGCTCAATCAGCACGCTGTGCCCGCGCGTCAGACGGCCCTCGCGCTCCGCCGCCTCGACCATGCGCAGCGCGATGCGGTCCTTGACGCTGCCGCCGGCGTTGAAGAACTCGCACTTGGCATACACCGCGCACTGCACGCCAATCGACTGCGGCACCGTGTGCAGGCGCACCAGCGGCGTGTGGCCAATGTTCTCCAGAATCGACTCCATGACCGCCGGCGGGTTGCGCGGCGTCGGCGAGGTGACGTGCGACATGATGCGTGAGGTGAGTGAAGTGAGTGAAGAAGTGAAGTGAAGTGAAGGAGGAAAAGTGAAGTGAAGTACTTTGTCACGCCTTGCAGATTAGATTAGAACTAGCAAGTAGATCAGATGGGTAGATCAGGCCTTGAATAGCCGATGGCCCGTGACAGTCTGACGCCTTTCCGTTGACATTGATGAACACTAACTTAGTGGAGAGTGTCGGGAAACTCACGCATGACGACTATATGCTGTGCTGGTAGTCTGCGGATTGTATTGTCCTGGTAGTCTGCGGACAGCATTGTCCTGGTACAGCCTCTTCCGACACTTCGTCCATGATTCTCGTCTAGCTAGAGATTACACGTCATTGCGCGCCCTTACAAATAGCCCACTATAGAGACCCACTACTCCGTACACTTCCCCAACCAACCTACATGACAACCACAAGTCTCTTCAATCAACAATCAACAATCAATCAATCAACAATCAATCAACAATCAATCAACAATCAATCAATTAACAATCAATCAACAATCAATCAACAATCAATCCACCGCAATGGCACCTCCACGACTGGCCTGGATCGGCCTGGGCAACATGGGCCGCGGAATGGTCAAGAACATTGTCGAAAAAGGCTCCTTCACTGGCCCTCTACTCGTCTACAACCGCACCACCGCAAGAACCGAACAACTCGTCTCCTCCCTCCCCACCGGCAAAGCCCAAGTCGTTACCTCTATCGCCGAAGCCGTCCGCGGCGCAGACATCATCTTTGCCTGCCTGTCCAACGACGCCGCCATCCAAGAAACCATCGCCACTGCCCTCCAGTCCCCTGAACAAGCTCAAGGCAAACTATTCGTCGACTGCAGCACCGTCCATCCCGACACTACCAACGCCCTCGCCAAAACCATTTCCGCTGCGGGCGCCGACTTCCTTGCGTGCCCCGTCTTCGGCGCCCCAGCCATGGCCGACGCAGGCCAACTCGTCTGCGTCCTCGCCGGTCCCGCAACCCTCATCCCCCGCGTTCAACCCTTTACCAAAGGCGTCATGGGCCGTGCAGAAATCTTGTACGCAGACCAATTGCCCGGTGCAGCCACCCACCTCAAAATCATCGGCAACACTTTCATCCTAGCCATGATCGAAGCCCTCTCCGAAGGGCACGTCCTCGCCGAGAAATCCGGCTTGGGAGTAGACAATCTGCACGCCTTTATAGAAGTCATGTTCCCTGGGCCGTATACCGCGTACTCGAATCGTTTGCGCTCGGGAGATTACTCTAATCGAGAGGAGCCTTTGTTTGCCGCTTCGCTGGCGAGGAAAGATGCGGGCCACGCGCGGAGTTTGGCGCAGGCGAGTGGGGTGCAGATGAGGGGGTTGGAGGTGTCGGACCAGCACCTCAAGGAGGTGGTGCAAGTCAAGGGGGATCAAGGGGATATCGCGGGCATTTATGGCGCTGTGAGGAAAGAAAGTGGGTTGTCGTTTGATCTCGAACAGCCCATGAATGAGTAGACCAATTCGCGCTCTCCAACATTATTAATCGAAAAAAGAATTACACTCCATCCTCCTCCCAACTCACCTCCCAACTACGCCAACTTCGGCTGCTTAACCCCCGCCCGATGCCTCTTCATCGCCTCCCCTGCCTTCTCCCCCCTCAAAATATCCTCCTTGACCCTCTCATCCGCCTCAACTTGCGACCCAACCAACCCCACCACCTCCTCCACCATTCCCCTCGGCACACAAACCACGCCATTCAAATCCCCCACCAGCCAATCCCCCGGATGCACAAACGCCTCTCTCCCGGCACTATTATCCGAAGAAGAAGAAGAAGAAGAATTCACCCTCACAACCTCATTCACCCCCGCCACCCTCGCCTCACCCGCGGGCGCCGTAGTCCCAACATCAACCGCAAAAACAGGAAACTCCAAATCGCGATGCTCCTGGACATCCCTCACTCGCCCATCAACCACAGCGCCCACAGCACCCAAGTACTGCGCGCGAGAACTCATCAGCCCGCCGTAGCATGCATTCACCATGTGCTTGGGCGCGGAAATGAAGACGACTGCTCCCGAGGGCACGGAGTCGATGTAATGCCCTCCTGGAAGTTTAGTCGGAGGTCGAGGGTCGTCATTGCGTACATATGTCACCGTGTATGCCGGTCCACAGATTTTCGTGGGCCCGGATTGGCGCTGTGGAGACCACATGGTGAGGCCTGGGAGGAAGCCTCCGTGCGGGACTTGGAGTTTGGTGAGGGCGTCTGCTATGTCGCAGCTGTGTAATAAGGTATCGTTACTTGCTTATTGCTTGTTGGAGGTAACAATGGATTGGGTATACCTTGTGTACGGCTCCAAGGCTTTGACAATATTCTTGACTGCGCTCATGGTGGGTGGGTTGGTGAAGTTCAGGTAGTGGTGGAATCAATGGTGGTGGGATGTGGACGCTGGATCTACAGTCTACGGATAGGTTGGTTTGGGGTTGAAACCTATGAGATTCTTCCTCTATGTGTTTGTTAATTGCAGCACAGGAGAGAGAGAGAGAGATCCTGAAGCCTTTGGTGGAGGGGTCCGGGCTCCGATGTCGCTGCCAGCGCCAAGCCAGAGTTCAGCTGCCACTGTATTCTATCATCACTCTGCTAAATCAATTCATCGCCAGATCTAATGGCTACTGTGACCTCTCGCGGCTAGGACACATGTCTACGGCAAAGACTTTGCGAAATTATACTTGCGTCAAGGTATAGATTTACTCAAACAGACACAGACGCAGGGCTGCAGTCGACACCCAGACAGCACCGGACGTGACCAAACCGACCCTCTGGGTTGCGAAATGCGAGGACAATCATCGCTACTCGTGCTGGCCTCCGCCCTATCATCTTTAGGCGTTTCTCAAGGTCAAAGCCCGAGCTCACGGTCCTGCATCTTGGGTAGCAGTCCCATTTGGTGGTGTTCTGCAGCTTGACCTTTTGAGAGTATGCCGTGAGACTCGTGTCGTAACATACATATCCCAAGGTCTCTTTCGTTGTCGGAAGGACTGCCCAGGCAGAAGCAAGCTCTTTTATTATTACTTTGGGCGGATTCCCATCACTTCCATCGGACGTCTCGATAAGCCCACAGCCCGACTTCATTGTAGTGCAGCTCATGTGTCACACAACCATCTGATGATGATTCTCTCGCGACTCGTATGGAGCTGTCTGTACCGGGTAGTCAAATAATGTGTACATCTTCCCCGCAGTACAGTATCACCTCAATTGCATGCAGGTACGTATCCTTGTCGCAAGCACCTGAATGGCTCGCGTGCGAATAAGAAGCAGCTTGATCTCCCACTGGGCATCAGGATCCCAGTTGTGAAAGCAGGAGCGACGCGGGGCAGGCTCGACAAGAGTGACCACGCACTGAATCAGTGGATCACTACTATTACAATGTCGAGCAGGAAAGTAATGGAGTTCGAGTACACCGATCGTTCTCACGGAAGGTGAGCGCTCAAGTGCGCAATGTCGAATTTCGAGCATCAGATGTGAGGCCTCCACAGGTATTCTATCAGAGGCATCGTGTTATAGGATCCGGATGTCAAGAAGCTGTCGAGTCATTGATCATGCGGCTCCTCTTCATCTTCCGATGCGCCGCTGAGGAGAAACGATCCGGCTTAGACACCGAGAATACGGCTGCGCACCGCAAAATGGTATAAGAGATCAAACAGTGCTCGCAACTCGCAGGTTCTCCATACAGCGCCTTTTGCTATACGTTCTGATCCTCCCGTCGAAACAAAGCCCGCCCAAGCGCACCAGTAATCATGAAGGCCCTCATCTACAATGGCGTTGGAAAGTACAAGGTTGTTGACAAGGAGATTCCAAAGCTTGTAGATGGTACCGATGTGCGTCTGCCATAGAGGCATTTGTGTCCTTGCGAGACAGCCTTATAATAAGCGCTTTGCTGATGTGTCCGCCCAGGTAATCGTCAAGATGCAGCGAACCACAATCTGTGGATCGGATCTCCACATCTTGAAAGGAGATGTCCCCACTGTGACTGACGGCAGGACTTTGGGACACGAGGGCATTGCTGTCATCACAGAAACCGGCGCCGAGGTCAAGAACTTCAAAAAGGGCGACCGAGTGCTCATCCGTTGCATCACTTGCTGCGGTACATGTCAATTCTGCAAGAAAAGGTTAGCCTGGTGCTCCACATCTTTACATCAGATCATATTGACTGAGCCGGATCGCAGCATGGCCGACTCATGTCGAAAGGCAGGTTGGATCCTAGGACACACGCATGACGGCACGCAAGCCGAATATGTCAGGATCAGATTTGGGGATACCTCCCTTCATCCTCTGCCGCCGGGCGTTGACGAACGGACACTCCTCGTGTTCAGTGATATCCTGCCCACCGGCTTGGAGGTCGGGGTCCTTCGGGGAAAGGTGACGCCAGGGTGCACAGTAGCGATTGTGGGTGCAGGTAAATTCTTGGTCATCCATGCAATGCGCACATGACATGCTAACGGTAGTGGAGGCCCCGTCGGTCTCGCAGCTGGCCTCACGGCTCAGCTTTATGCGCCTCGCAAGCTCGTCTTCTTCGACATGGACGACTATCGTCTCTCCGTGGCCAAGCAAATGGGCGCAACCCACACGTACAATGTCAAGAATCTCCAGGGCTCGGTTCGCGAGCTCGCTGCCGAGCACATGGACGAATCCGATGGGTTCGATGTCGTGATGGAGGCGGTAGGCATCCCAGCCACCTTCAACATGTGCGAAGATCTTGTAGGCCTTGGTGGGCACATTGCAAACATTGGCGTCCATGGCAAGAGCGTCAATCTCCACATCGATCGCCTGTGGGCCAGGAGCACCACCATCAGTATGGCTCTGGTCTCTGCGCATACCATCCCGACGCTGCTTGACCTGGCAGCCGCAGGCAAGATCGACGCGAGTGCCATGGTGACACACGGTGCGTATCCCTGCCAATGCTCAAGGATTTTCATCTCTGACTCTCTTCCAGATTTCAAGTTTGCAGACATCGAGAAGGCCTATGATCATTTTGGTCGTGCCGCTGAGACGCAGTCCCTCAAAGTTAGCATTGAGTTCTAGCCTGTAGATGAAATGGTGTCAAATGTGCAAATGATTTGTTGTCTCCAGATCACCTTAGTGAGAGCCCCTGTCCATGACGCAGCGCGATAACAGCTTCGAATGCAACTGCCGCCTTTTCAAGGGCCAGGATGAAAAGCCACGCGTGCTCGTGCGAGTTGTTCATGCGTCCTCAGATAGGTACGAGCATGGAGGTGGATTGCGTCAGATATTTTTGATGTTGTGAAATGCAGGTGAAGAGGAGGGAACGAGCAATGCCAAGACGCTATTATAGCCTAGCTTCCGATGAACATCTTCGTCTTTTTCAACAAACAACAAATCCGAAGAGGACAACGATGCTGTTCGAACCGTATGTGCCCGGACCGGGCAGCAGAATCGCGGTGAACCGTAAACGCATTCGCTGCACAGGAAAATAGCCTCATGGTTAGACAGCGCCGGCCTGCATGCTTCGAGATGAAGGCTGTTGCTGACCGCAAATCTACTTGACTCGCGGCGGCAACAGGATGCTGCGACGACCCTACCTCTAGGTTTTGACCTAAGTGCGAGCCCCTCGGTCTTCGGTTCCTGAGCCAGATTTCGTCGTTGTTATCATTCTAATCATAAGCACGCGAAACATAATCGACGACACGTCAATGGCAGGACGGTTCTCTGCAAAGTCTTGCGGTAAGAGTAGTGAGCATCTGTCATCACCAGTCACCTCCCAGCGGCGCCATCTCGCCATTCCAACCCGCAAGTCGACATGGGTTCTCCAGGCTTGATGCCTCCTCATCAGTTCTCCCGGAGAAGAGCCATTGGTGATCGAGTTGCGATCGGGTTGCCCCTAAGAAGGAATGGGCAAGTCCGCAAGTCCTAGCCCCAGCGATGATCCTCTTACATACCAGGTAACCAAATCGCAGCCCATTTGCACGCTCTCGACATTCTCGGTCTGGCTCTTGTTTCATTGTTCGGATGACGAATGTTCGTGTGAGTGGACTTGCCGCTGCGCAAGATGGGCAGCACACAGTTCTATCACGACCCAGGGTACATGAAAGAGGTGTGGGGTCTGTTTGGTGTTGGCGTGGCTGTTCTCTTGGCTCGTTTCGCCGTCCGACTTCGAACAGTGGGCTTCCGGCACTTTACAGGCGATGACTACATGTCGATTCTCGTGTTAGGATGCTACACTGCCGATGCCATTACGGTCAGGACTTTCTTGACGCAAACGTCCTCTCGCGAACGCTAACAACGTTACAGGTCACGATCGCATACCTCGAAGGGACCAATGTAGATTTCTCAAATGATGAGGCCTACAGACTTACGACTGCGCAAGTCAAGAGGGTGGAATACGGCTCGAAGATGCAGCTGTTCGCATGGTATACCTACGTGACCCTCATGTGAGAGTTCAGTAACCACGAACCTGCTTGGTCAGTTACTGACTTGCTTCAACCAGATGGGGACTCAAGGCTTGCATGCTGTTCTTCTTCAGCCGCCTTACATTTGGCCTTACTCAGGAGCGATATGTCAAAGCCCTCGGTCTCGCATGCGGCATCACCTATCTGGCAATGTTCCTCACAATCACCGCTGGTTGCCGCCCGATTCAGCTCAATTGGCAGGTCCGTCCGAAACCGCCCACGGAGTGCGACCTCCGGATCCAGAACTTTTATGTTTGCACAGTTCTCAACGTCATCACCGATGCTGCGTTACTGGCAGTGCCACTCCCTCTGCTCTGGAAGCTGAGGGTCCCGATCCGCAAGAAAATTACACTGGGGCTTTTACTCTCTTCAGGATTATTTATCATCACAGCGGCCATTGTGAGGATCGTCATGACACTGAAGGCGAACCCATCTGCCACCACGATCAACCGTTGGGGAGTCAGGGAGACCGTAGCGGGGATCTGTGCGGTGAACGCACCCATCCTTAAGCCTCTAACCATGAGATCATTCTACACTCGAGGATTCCGGTTGTCAGGCTCGCACCTTCGTCGAGTTGTTGAGCCTGAATTGGACGCCTCGGACTCTAATGCCAAGTCAATCGATGGCACTGATAAAAGTAAACCTGGATCGTCCTTTACTGGGCCAAACCGCAAGTCGCAGGATGCGAAACTGTCAACATTCCACGAAAGCGCGCCAGAAGGCAGGCTCACCGTTGGCATGCCACCGCAAGATCTACTCAGACCACTACCCATCTTGGACCCCATTGAGGCCGAACTCCACGACATTGAACGAATCGACACACACAATGACGCAGCTCAGAGCCAAGACAACACTGTCCGACAGGATCGATCATTTGAGCGGGGCGAGTATTTTGGCAGCCTAGACATTATTGAACATGGGCGAGGTCCGACGCCGGTCCCGATTGAGATTATCGATGCTCAGCCGCTCTACATCCCTCCTGCTCTGGAGTCCCTAGTGCTGCCAGACCAACCGGAAATGGCCAGACGACAGTGGTCAGAGCAAATACGAGACACGCGATGGGTCAGACAATGGCGGGACTTGGGTCGACCGGTCAGTATGCCGTGGTTCAGGAAGGGCTCTGCGTGAGTGTGTCGATGTAGCAGCGAAGTGTGTACCGCGAGGCGCCGCCAGGCGTAGGATTGTTTTGTTTGTGGCAAGATACCCCTCTGCGCATTGGATATACTCGGTAGAGTGATTCATGAGGCTCGAACGAGTTTAAACACGAAGTGACGACCATTGAGAGACAGTGAACAGACTATATTGCTTCATAAATAGGTACAGAAAAGCTTCGGGTGCTTAGAGCCATCTCCGCGCGTGTCTCGAATAGTTCACCCGACGGCTTACGCACGTGTCTGCTGGATGTGGTCGATGGCGCCCAACAGGTAACCTACAAACACTTTGGGGTTTTCTGTAGCAGGGAAGTGGCCGAGCCCTTTCATGGCAGAATGCTTTGCCCCCTTGATCTTGTCGCACGTGGCTTGCGACATTGCTGGCGTGTTGGACCAATCATACTCACCAGTCAACATGTACACTGGACACGCCTTGGTGTCAATGTCTTTCATCCTTGATCGACCGTCCCAGCCACCCGGAACGCTACAAAAGTAGAAATCCAAGTCGCCATGGAAGATGCCATACGCCTGGGCCGAGTACAAGTGCCAGATCAGCTGGCGATTCTTCAAAGGAGCTGTCGGGCTCATCATGCCGTAGATCCACTCGGGTGCGTAGAGTGCCTGGTTGACAAATGGGGAGCGATCGTTCCAGTCGCGCTCCATGGTGAGGTAGTCGGAGCCTTGCAGAGGGATTGTTCCCACACAGCCGACTTCTTTGTAGCGAATGGCGCATGCAAGAGAGATTTGACCTGCCATTGAAGCACCACAGATGATGGGTTTCTTCAGGCCGAGCTTCTTGATCAGGGCAGCAATGCAACCAATGTATGAGTCCTCGTTGTTTGTGTGGTTTCCGGGATGATAGGTCTGGTATGGGAAAGAGCGGCCGTGTGCCTGGTTGCGGAGTTGTTAGCATCAAGGCCTCAAAGAGTGTCGTACTAGTAATGTCCTTACCGGAAGATCAAAGGCAGTCATGCGACACTTCTTTCTCATGCGCTCGTCGTTGAGCACGCCATGGTATTGACGGCTGTCACTGCCAGCGGTGTGCAAGAAGACAATGTCCTGGTCTCCTTCGCCAGACTGCTCGTAGAACACCTTGCATCTTCCCCACGTAGGGATGTCGTTGAGGTATACGTAACGGCCCACGATATGATCCTCGTCGACCTCTGGCTCTTGATCTGCGGGCGTCTCGCCAGCATGAGCATCATGGACGAGCTCGAGCACTCTGCGCCAGATGTGCGTCCATCTCGCAAATTCGGTCTTGTCACCATCGATCGAGATGCCTTCCTGCTTTATGTTCATACCGAACATGCCCTACGTTCGGTTAGTACAAATTGGTCATTGGCGACCATGCTTTGGCTCACCCAGAACGATTGATACGGCATGACTGGCGTAGTCTTCATGAACTCCTGCCACTGCTCCGGAAGAGCTGAAAGCACGAAGGAGCAACCTTGAGTGGTTCCGCCCGTGATATCGACCTTGCCTTGTTGTACAGTGATCACGATGGCGTTGTCAGAGCCGGCGGCTTTGATACCAAAAGTCGCAGGTTTGGTGATCGCGTTGGAGGCAGCAAATGCCTTTAGCTCGCCATCGCTGTCGGCAGCCTTGTTGGCCTTTGGCAGGGCTGCGGACAGCGCAGAGGGCAGATCAGACCAAGCATGAGCCATGGTTTCGTTGTTAGTGTTGCTTGATGGAGTAGTCTTTTGACGTTTCGATTGTCTGGGCGCCATCGCTAGAAGTCGAGAAACTCTTCACAATTTATACCTGTGTAACCACTAAAGACTCGTTGTCTCGTCACGAAGTCCAATGGGAATAAGAAAGAATGCTTGCTCATCTGGATGAGGAGGCACCAGATTTCTCCTCATTACATGTACCTACGTCGTCAGCATCGATGCACCCTGTGGAGGCATTGGACTACCATTCGCTGTCTGGAGGTTTCCTAGCAAAACTGATGTTGGCAGTGATGCACATCACGTTGGAAACATTCAGGCACAACTTTCTGATGCCTGGAGCGGGATCGCGGCTGACCGGATATGATGGTAAGACTCTCGCTATTCCCGGAAGGTCAGACAAGACGGCTGCTGGATGACATATCCAATAGTGGGCCTCATTCGGAACCCCGCGTAAGCTCGGTCTAGAAAACCACCATCATCATTAGTAGTGACGCAGAGAAGAATTACGGACTGCCATCTTCTTGAGCCCGTGTCGATCCAGCAACAGCTCCAGAATTCACATTGCAAGAACAGCATACTGTCACAGCATCCAACACTCAGCATGGCGCCCAATCTTCCATTCAAGGTACGTCGGCTTGACCAAGGTGTGGCAAGCTGCGACTTACGCGAGATATAGTTGAACAACCCGGATCTTTTCCACGACCAAGCTCTCTCTGCCGGTAACTGGGTAGAAGCCAAGTCTGGCAAGCGATTCGATGTTTACGGTACGGCATCCCGATCGGCTACGATGCCACTCTGCTGACCGTATAGATCCCGGCAATGGAAAGGTGTGGGCTACTTGCCCAGATTGTGGCCCTGATGATGTAGACACTGCTGTGACTGCTGCGCACGAGGCCTTCCAGGAGTTCAAAAAGGTCAACCCCAGGATCCGGGCACAATGCCTGCTGAAGTGGGACCAGCTGATCCGTGAGAACCGAGATGACCTGGCACAGATTGTAACGTACGAGACTGGCAAACCACTCTTCGAGTCGCAGGGCGAGCTGGACTACGCTCTTGGCTTCACATGGTGGTTTGCAGGCGAGGCCGAAAGAGTGCAGGGCACTATTCAGGTGCCGGCAGCACCGAACCGACGTGTGTTCACCGTCAAGCAGCCCATTGGCGTCGCCGTGGCGCTTGTGCCGTGGAACTTTCCAATTGCTATGATCTTGCGAAAGGCAGGTGCTGCGTTGGCCGCTGGCTGTACAATGATCGTGAAGCCATCTCCGGAGACTCCATTTTCTGTTGCCGCATTGGCACACCTTGCTGAGAAGGCTGGCTTTCCCAAGGGAGTCTTCTCCGTGCTGCAGACTAGCCTCGAGAGCACTCCAGCACTTAGTGAGGCTCTCTGCCGGCACGCGCTCGTGAAGAAGGTGACTTTCACTGGCAGCACGAGAGTCGGCAAGCTTGTGGCAAAGATCTGTTCGGATGGCTTGAAGAAGTGCACACTAGAGCTTGGTGGTAACTGCCCGTTCCTGGTGTTTGACGATGCTGATCTCGAAGCTGCCGCGACGCGTAAGAATGATCCCAAAACTTCGATGCGGCCGTGCTGACGCTCTTTTGCAGAACTCATGGCGCTCAAGTGGCGTCATGCTGGTCAAGCGTGTATCACCGCCAACCGAGTCTACGTCCAGAAAGGTGTCTATGAGAAGTTCACGGATATCCTCGCCCGCAAAACGAAAGAGCTGGTTGTCGGACATGGATCGGATTCGAAGACCACCATGGGTCCAGTGACAACCGAGCGTAGTTTGGACAAGGCCGCGCAGCAGGTCGAAGATGCCGAGAAGCAGGGAGGAAAGGTTATACTTGGCGGCAAGAAGCTGCACGGTACGTCCGGATACGAGGGATATTTCTTCGAGCCCACCATCATCACTGGCGCCAAGGAGGGCATGCAGATCGCGCGGGAGGAGACCTTTGCGCCTGTCATGGCCTTGTTCGAGTTCGACACGGAAGAAGAGGCCGTTCGGAAGGCTAATGACACCAGTATGGGGCTTGCCAGCTACTTCTTCACCAAGAATGTGGACCGGACTTGGCGATTGTTGGAGAATTTGGAGGCCGGTATGATCGGTATGAACACCGGAAACGCTTCTGCTGCTGAGTCGCCATTCGGTGGTATCAAGGAGTCCGGATATGGCAAGGAGTCCGGCAAGGACGTCGCCATCAACGAATACATGATTACCAAGACGGGTACTCTGACGCTCGATGGCCAGTACTAGAGCGGGATCGAAGTTGTATACGTAGCAATCCAAACAGCCCGTGTCTGGTGTGTTGAGTGACGAGTTGTTCAGGTAAGTATTCTACCTCCTAGTCTACGTGGCAATAGTTGAAGTCGTGTCATGGGTCTCATTGGCTGGTCTTCGCACGTCCGGAAATTGGACCTTTCTGCTGTTTGCATCTCCTTGACATTATTATTGTAATTATTAACTCCAAGATGGCCTTACCCCCAGAGTTATGGCGAAGAGTATTCCGCTTCGCGTGTCTTTGCCATGACCCGGAGAAAGAGTGCGGCTGGGTGCACTTCTGGCTCACAGGGCGGCAAGTATGTCAGTCATGGCGAGCGGATATCGCGGCGACATATCTTGATGTCTTCTTGCGGAATCCAAAACGAACCACTATTCACTTCGACTGCGGCGAGGACTATGTTGGCGATGAGAGGTGTCATCTGGCCCTGAATATGTCTTACGATCGGCTAGACAAGGACGACAAAGCAAGAGTTGTGTTCAAAGAGGGCGACGATCCCAGTGGCACGGCAGGCTTCTTGCAAAGCGAGGACGAAGACTACAAGACAGAGTACGCAGAGACCAAGTATGAAGGTGCGTGGCGAGACAGAATCGAAGAGTATCTGGACGGAGGATATGAAACCACACCCTACGTTATCTGTATCAAGGGCCTTTCGCATGATAGTGATTTGCCAGGACTGCAATTCGACACGGAACGCCGCGAAATCAGTTTCGAGTGGGAGGCAATGCTGAACGCTTTCTGCGTGGAATATGCCGAGTTGGACAAGCGGAATACCACGACCTTGGCGAATTTTGCTGCAATTGGGCAGAACACTGTGGCCGCCGCCAGGAACGATCCGGAGAAGCTCATGGCTATGATGGCTGCGCTCAAAGCTATGTTCGAGATCAAGTTGTCGAACCTCAAGGCTGTTCGTCGGCACCGGATCAAAAAGCTCTATATGCAGGAACACGGCGCCAATGCCTTTGTCGATACCTCCATCGACGAGGTCTTCGCGAGAGAGCAGCTGATGAGAATAGAGCATGCTTATGGTATCGGGAAGGACGAAGAGGAAGAGGACACGGAAGCTGTAGGTGCGGACTTTGCCAACGAGTTCGAGTCTGATATGAACGATGAGTCTGAGGAGTAGCGGACCGGAAGTGAACCAAAATCAGATGTTTGCTTGCGCTTACACCTGCTTTAAATCCAATCGTTCTCTGCCGACTTCACCAGTTGTCATCGACTCGCTGCGACTGGATCAAATACTGCACAAGCTCATATGAAACGACGTGAACATGAATTAATAGATGGCCACTATTATGGAGCACTGCCAGCGGTACATCACAAGTCCTTCGCCAGTCTCGATACAGGCGGCACATAGATGTGTCGCGCGTAGAGAATGTAGTAGACCGTTGCGATAATCGCTATGCCACCGTACACACACGAAGCCCAGTTCATGGTCTGCAGCGTCGGGTGGTTGTACAGCGGGAAAAAAGCGAAGACATAGGCCAAAACAACGGATATCAGCCCGACAACGTTAACGAACCAGCCCAAAGGAACCCCAAGATCGAATCTCCGTGGCAGCAGCTCCTCTCCTCGGATCCGCTTGATCAGGATACAGCCCATGGAAGTTAGGTATGATGTCAGCAAAGCCACCACGCCAATCGACAAGATAGCGTTGAACGTGACAATGCTTCCCAGGTTGATGAGCGCCAGCAAGCATGTGCACACAAAGCATAGGATGACAGCATTCAGTGGAATGTTCAGACCGGGCTGCACATAGCTGAGGACTTTTGCAAACGGCAGACCATGATCGCGCGCGAATGCGAAGATCTGCCTGGATGCTGTGGCCACATTACTGATCGCCGAGCACAGCGTCAAGGTCGTGATGATGCATGTCATCACAGTGGCTCCTGCGTGCGACTGGGTGGCATTGTAAAAGGTCCCGATGAAGGCGAACGAGTACTTGGGCGCCAGGGCTTGTTCAATCGGGCCAATGCAATAGGCGAAAGTAATTGCCATGACCAGTCCTGTGAGACCATTGAGGATCAATGTCGACACCATGGCCAGCGGGATTGTGCGAGAAGCGTCCTTCACTTCTTCCGCCATGTGCACGGCGGAATCTGGGCCGATCAGCGCATAGATTGGGCCTGTGAATGCCACAAGGCTGGCAACGCCCATACTGGGCCAGCCGGCAATCTGTTGGAAGTCTGTCCAAACTGCGGATGAGGGCTGGCGTGGTGCAAACACCCACAGCGGAATGAGGACAGCGAAAAATCCAAAGATTAGGAGAATGAGAACAAGACCTTCCACCAGGGGAAGCTTTCGCGCGAAGAAGCTGTTGAATGTCACTGCAACTGATGCCGCTGCAATCGTCAAGAGGACTGCATGCCATGGCTTCGGCACATAACTGTCGTTGTTCAAAACAATGAGTCCTTGTACCTGGGATGCAACGGTGAAGCACTGTCCAGCAATTCCTGCCTGCCAGCCAAGCACGCAGAACCAGCCGACAAGATAACTGAGGAGTTTTTGGAAACTCTTGGGGGCAAATTCTGACACCCTGCAGGCGCACAACACGGGTTAGTAGGTGTCCCGTCCGATATGATAACGATACGGCTGACGCACCAATGGTATTGTCCTCCTGACGTTGGCGCCATCGAGGCCATCTCCGCCATCGTCAAGATCGCACAGCCGAATCCGAAGAGTGTGACGATGTAGATCCAGATCATGGCGGGCAGACCACCATTCGGCAGGATATAACTCGCAGAGCTCAGTACAGACGCCCATGTCATCATCAGAACGGCCGCGAACCCGAAAATGGGAATGAAGCTGAAGTTGCGCTGCAGTCCATCATCAGCGACACGGTAATTTGCTTGTGTTCAGGCGGCATACCTTGAACTCCTGTGTCTTGCCCATGCGAAGCATGTCCTTTCGATCGATGGCCGTTCCTCGCTTCTCTGGAGGAAGCGTCGTATCCATGGCCTCGTCCATAGTGACCTGCGAGCTGGCCTCCTTGCTCCGAGAGCCATCGAATCGACTATGCGACGACATAGTATCCGGTCGAGGCGAAGACAATGGCAGATGGACAATCGTGAGGTGATTGTAAGGTTCCGAGATCAGAGGCAACCTCACAGGGTAGGCGATCGTGCACGTGGTGGCAACGACCCAGGGTATTGCGTGCACGCGAATGAGCTGGATCGGCTCCCAACAAGTCATCACACAGGCAGACTTACAAGAAGCTACCTTCCTGGCTTGGACAAGCGATCTAGTCTTGTTGCTCCACATGCCCAATGCCGATGCCGTGAGCGTTCTTGCAGGGCTAGTCCAGCATGGTGATGCCGGCCGCAGCTGAACGCCAAACATCTACAAGCCACAGCCGCTACGAAGCTGGACAACTATTTCGATGCCGAGCTCCGTTGCGGTCTGGAGACGTCTGCATTCCATCACAAGAGCCAGCCATTGCAGAAGGACATCTAGGAAGTATGATCCACGTTGCGACATGGTTCGAGTCTCGCCTGCGACAGCACCAATAGCAGTATGCCATATGCAGTGCAGTCAGTGCCAGTCACATGCATGGATAATATGCTATCGTGCTCTGCTGTCACATCACAAAGCTCAAGTTGAACCTTAAAATGTGCCTCTTCCTCAGTTTAGCCTAGTGGGCACAAGCAAAAGTCGGTGCGGCGAAGATCTTGGGGAATTGGTGAGCACTAATTCTCCAGACCAGGCCGAAATATCGTCGATCGTGCTTCTCACCTACGAGTTCATACACATCGAAAAGCCCGCAACAAGTCGGGCCAAGATCGGGTCAATCGTGGGACAGCAGCCTGATCTCGAACAGAATCGTTGATGAGCTCATCACAAGACAGCGATAAGGCTGGAAGACCACGGTACAATCTTCCCTTGAGCTGGAGTATTAGCTTTGTGGTACTCCCATCCACAGAAGCACGAAGGATCGACTCTCACTCCTTTGAAAAGGATAGCGTGATGGACTGTCTGCGCGTCGTCCAGCCTGGGCGAACATTGCGGCGCTGATACAAGGTCCAGGATAGCTGGTCTCCGCGGGCAATTGAACGTCATGCAATCAAGGATAGTTGCGTGGCCTGACATCGGAGATATGTGTTCAGTGCAGCGCACGAGGGGAGGGTCATTCAATACTGACTCTCGATCACCTGTTGCCCGGGATCTGCAGAGGCGCTGAATGCCCTTTGGCTGGAGCTACCGTAGCAGATCATCGGAGAACGTCGGTGGTATGCCTCGAACACTGCACTCCAACATCCTGCATACCATGTGCTATGACCGGACGGGCTCCACGCAGACTCTCGGTGACCTATGCACCCAGGAATTGGAGCGTATGCTGCAGTAGAAGTCGGCTCTAGCACTCGCCGCCATGTCTGCTCCAGAGCTGCCGGCTCTACCAGACATGGACTCTGGACCGCGAAACTTCATCACGACAGATCAAGATCACGGCGGAATAGCCCTGACAGTATGCACCCTCATGGCGACCTGGGTCGTGCTCTGCTTCGGCGTGCGCATGTACATGCGCGCAACGGTCAGCGGGCCTTTTGGACTGGACGACATAGTATGCTCTGTTGCGACGGTACGAGCTTCATCCCCAATGATTCAAATACCGCTCCTGCAGGTCTGACGCGAGTGTTTGGTCAGATCTTCGGAGTTGTGCAGATGGTCGTGTCCTCTGCAGCAATCTCACATGGCTTCGGAAAGGCGTTGATCCTGCTGACGGAGTCGCAAATTGTCAAGGCTTCAAAGGTATCACGCATGGCCAAAAGAACAGTACCTTGATATGGCTAATGCCTACCCCAGGCCATTTACGCGGCACAGCTCCTCTACATCATCACCAATATGCTAACCAAGTGCACTGTGGCTCTCCTCCTTGCGCGCATCGTGTTCGTCAAAAGCCGAGTGTACGCCTGCTACGGAGTGCTGTTCCTAGCCTGCGTCTGGGGCCTTACGGCCTTTCTGGTGGAAGCCATACGGTGCACCGACTACCCTCCATGGAAGATTGTAGGCGATCAATGCTACAATCTGCTCCTCTCCTGGCAGGTCATCACCGCATTCAACGTCGTCATCGAAGCCCTTCTCTTCGCAATGCCAGTATGGCTCGTCTGGAACTTACAAACAGCCGTCTCGAGGAAATTCGTCGTCGTCGCTGTCTTCTCCCTCCGGCTACCTGTTATCGTGGCCGCGATCGTCCGAGTACACCTCTTGAGCAAAATGCTCGGATCCGACGAGCCTCTCTTCAACGGCGTGCCCGCCTTCCTCTGCCTCAACATTGAAATGCACTGGGGCTTGATCTCAGCTACCATCCCGACCCTGAAACCCTTCGTCGGAGCTTTCAACACAGGATGGGGCACATACGATACGCAAGGCATCAGCGGCTACGGCCACGGAAGCGGAGGCTCGTACGCGCTGCACTCACTCGGCAGGAAAAGCAACCGTAGCGGGAGAAGCAGCGGCGGCGGCGGCGGCGGCAAAGGCACATCTCAGTCGACCCACACCGATCGAGACTCGCGAGAAACAGCGTCAGCATGGGGCCATAACATCGTCCATGTACGCTCCGACCGTCTCTCAGCCGAGAGCAACGATTCGAGGAGAATGATTATCCGACAAACGCATACGTGCGAAGTCCATGTAGAGACCACCGGCAACAGCCGGCCCGATGACCACTTGTCTATGAGCAGAGGAGAAGATTCGATCGAACAGATCCGGAAAGATCCGCTATCGCTGTCGAGATGGGAGAGGTGAAGTGAGCGAATCCGTCTTCCTCCACGCACAAGCGTCGCGAATTGGAAATGTGGACTGTGTGCGTGTAATACTAATGCTAGATGATACCCACGCGAAGTAAATGACCATAAATTTTTGGCGCTGCAAGCATGCGTTCACCGCTTTGCAAAGACGAGGTCGTGTTTCAGATCTTGAAGCCACACTATTGTGCACGTACGAGGCTTCTTCTGGGACAATGCGAGCACGCCACAACCTCACTTGAGAGCAGGCTTACGTCTTTCCGTCTGCGAGGAGCTTGTTGAATGCAGCGGCAGCTTGGAACTATATGGCGATGCTCGGGCTGAGACGCACGTCAAAGTGAAAGCGGTTGAAGTGATGGAAGGAACTGGGTTTGTCATTTTGTTTTCTCTTCTGTCGTACTCATTCATTGCACACGTCCTTCTCAGTCCAGGCGTGAGCGTTCTATCCGTGTAAACATGCCGCATTAAAGGTATTCGTCCCGTTCATGGCCTCATCCGAAAGCCCTTTTGCACCCAAGTCCCTATTCATACACGACCACACAAGGCCCAGGCTACCTGCCAAGCGTGCTTCCGATACTGCTCGGTGTCCAACTGCTGGCTTTGCTGGAAACCCAACTGCCTGTGCTACTCATCCAGCTGGGCATGCTCATCTTGCTGGACCAACTGCCTCCGCTCCTCACAGACTTGCTCGTGCTACTACCCTTGTTTGCCCACTTCAGTTTACCTTCGGCAATGGAGTGAATGCCGTTGATGACGAGGAAAGCAGAGGATCCAATCGCTCTAAAGAGCGCCAGACAAGCCACACTCCACAAGATGAACTTGAGGTAGTAGTTCTCGCCCACACCCGTGTTGTCGTAGATCTCCGTGATAGCCATTGCAAGGATAGCATTGCAAATCATCCAGACGATGACGACGTACGTTCTTACGGCACGGTAATAGTCCTCTTGCATCTGGCTCTCCGATATACCCGGAGCAGGCACCTCCACTCGATCTCTGAGGTTGCGCAGCGCTTCATCGTAGCCAGAGTCAATGTCGAGCTGCTCAGATGGCATTTCCAGCTCAACCGTGCCATTCTTGTTGGTCGTCGCAACTCCCAGATCCTTCTTGAGCACATTGTCACCTTTCGTTCCCCACGTGACATCGTGCGCATTGCAGAAAGCGTAGACTTGCAGCGTTGCAATGTACGATGGCAAGAGAGCAAAGTACTGCGCCGAAGAAGTGAACATGTGCCAAGGATCCAGGTACATGAAGCTCATGAGGAAGTACAGCCCGACCGTCGAGAGCGTGCTGACAATGAGGTTTGTGAAGACATTGTTGCCGAATCCAATCTCAGACCCATCGGAAAGCTGGCGAGCGACAATGTAGATGGCCGCAAATACGTTGTAGACCATGATGATGGAGAAGATTATTAGCGAGGCCATGAACATCTTGATAGCACCTTGTGGCCGGTTGCCCATCGAGAGGATGAACTGCACCATGATTGTCAAGACACAGACATATCTCAGAATGATGAAGATGAAGTTCCCGATGCCATGCCCGAATGGATCCACCTTCTTGTCTGCAAGAGAACCGGCGATGAAGTAAAATGTCAGATAGAAGTTTCCGAGGGAGAAGAACGTGAAGAGCAGCTGCACGAATTGGTAGATGAACTCAATGTGCAGAAGGATCTTCCTGGCGATGGTGTGGTCGGTTTTCCAGATCTGTTTAAAGTGCAGCAGAGAGTAGACCGCGGCGAAAAATGCTCCGTTCAACCACCGACGACGCTGTGATATGAATTCTGGCACGGTGTCCGGAACGTCGGTCTCTCCTGTAGCTTTTCGAACGTACTTGAGCACCCATCTGTCGTTGCGCTTCGCGACGAGCTCCCAGCACAAGATGCGATCTTCCGCCAGATACATGTTGGCAGTAAACACGTCTGCGTCCTGGCCGTGAAGTGTTTCGCCTTTGAAGTACTGGCTCAGCGGACCGTGTCCAGTCTCATCGTTCTGCAGAGCATGATATCGATAAGCACTAAGAGCTCCAGGCAGGACAGTAATGTAGCCGAACACTGACTCCAGTGGCTTGTCAAGGATGTTTGACATTTTGTACTCGAAGTTCTGCGAAGCGACTAGCGGGTTGATCAAGGCTTTCAGGTATTTGCCTTTAGCAGCTTTGATCTCTCCTGCAGCCCCAGCAACGTTGGAATCTCGATCGAACGCCTTCCACAAGTGGTAGAGCGAGTCATCGCCAGGCTTCGTTCCGACATCCAGCAGGATGCACACATTGGGGTTGAGCGCGCGGCCAAAAGCATTGAAGAACCATCGATGACTGTTCAATTTCTTCGCATTCTTCTCCTTCAAACAGAAGATTACCTGGCATGGCACAATGCCCTTCTCAGCGCCTTTGAACTTCAGATCCGAGTCGAGTGAAACTTGCGTGGTGTACTCGTATACGTGAGCAGTAACCTCGCGCTGATTGACCAGGTTCTTCGCAATTCCAGATTGGTAGCAGCCCATCGCTGCTAGCGCGTCCAGAGTTCGAGGATGCACTTTCGACCGCCCATCAGAAATGATGCAGACGACAATCTTCTGCCAGCCGTCTTTGCCCCAGGTCCTGGATTTTGCACGGCTGCAGAAATGTGCAAGGTTGCGCATCACACCGTGCATCGTCCGCGTGAAGTCGATCTCATTCTCGTTGTACATCGTGATGCAAATCAGGAGCTCTGTTTCTCTCGATGTGGAACCAATGTTCTGACGCAGTTTGTACCCCCGGTCGACAAAATCGTTCGGATCGCAGGTCACCGCCGTGTATCGCATGTGCGTGAATTCGACATCATCTCGTCTCGGCAGAAATGAGTACAAGATCGTGGGGATCTTGCACTCCAATATGAGCTCTCCGTTGATCAGCTTGACTTCCTTTTTCGTCACCTGTGCTGGCCGCACGCCTCTTCGCTGCTGCAGTCCATTTGGCGCGGGGCCATACAAGTCTTCATCCTGCTCCTTGTCGAGGTCGTTGTCATCTGTGAGTGTCGAGTCCGATTGGAAAGTATCGCGCGAGACAGGTCTAGGGCGCTGCTGCTGACTCTCGCTGGCTGTTGGTCCAAAAGGGTCGGCATCATCATCGTCGATGGGAATGGCCGTCATTTCTGGATCCCTTGGGTCGAGGCTGATCATAGAAGGAGGTCTGCCTCCAGCGAAGAGTGGTTGTGGAGGAAGAGGTCTTCTTGGTGAGCCGCCATATGCGGATGACGGGGTGCCTGGACGTGGTACTCCATTGATGTCTGCTGGCTCATAGGGTACACTCGATGCGGGCGGTCTTACGTATTCGCGACTCCCTCGAGGGGTGAAAGCTTTGGTGGGGCTCGCTGAGCTTCTCGAACTTGGCCTATACGGATCGTATGGGTCCAATGGAGGCGGCATGCCCGGCGCAGTGTCCAGTATGGACGGACGTCTCGATAATCTTGACATTGACGGCTGACTGCTGATCGTGGAGTGGGGCATGTAAGATCGTGCAGACTCAGTGGGTGCATATGATCGGGTCGGACTTGTCGGTCGATAACTTCTGGTTGGACTCTCGGGTCTGCTGCTGCTGTAAGGATTGTATGAGCCAATGTCTTCTTCCTCTGGCAAGACCGAGCTTTGTTGCTCTTCCACGCTGTTTCTTTGCTGTTGGTTGAAGCGCACTTTGTATCGCTTGGTGCGGGGATGTGCTGAAGATGGTGCAGCGGAACGGGGAGCGCTTGACTGGGACAAGTCGCTTTCAACTTCGCGCAAGAGGGAGTTGAGCTCTTCGCCCGGAGGCGCATGAGCTGGTGATTGAGCAGAATACAAGTGAGCTGTGGGCGAGGGAGTTGGGTTCTGGCTTCTGTTGGTCGCTCGCTGGTTGTGACTGTTCAACCGTTCTTGTGCTCGGATGAACAAATCATGAGGGGAAGGCTTGTTGCTATTGCTGGTGTTGTTGTCACTGCTGCCTGGTACAGCTCGCGAAGGTGATACTGACGCTGCGTAGGCACTGTTCTCTTCGGGACTCGTGAGTAGACGCATGGTCGATGCATTCGTGGGAGTGTGTGTATCGTCGTCATACCCGGGCGGTGGGCCGTAGCCATGCGGTGTGTTGGGGGACGCCATTGAAGCGATCGGAATGTGCGTTGTCCTGCGCGGCGTGGAATCTCACACGCGCATTTCTAGGAATGCGTTCTGTTCAGCTCTCTCGAGATGGCAATGTAAGATGAGAGGTAGTTCTTCTCCAGAGTCTGGAGTCAATCAACCCTGGTTGTGGAAGGCGCGCCAAACACAAACGGCAGGAGCGGTCGGCAGGGCAACCGCTGACGAAACTGTGAAACACAACGACGGCATTAGGCACAGCGATATTCTAGCCGTTGATCACTTATGCTCTTCACAGAACAACCGTTCAGCGCACAAATAAAACGTGGAATCCACATGCACATTCTTACTCGTTTCGAATCCGGTCCGCAGCTCTTCCACTGCGCTACTCAAGAAAAAACAGCTGCCTCGCAGTGGGTCAGTCATAGAGTACAGAAGAGTCCAGCCGCGCCTCTTGCTAATGATAGGCGGGCGACACATCGTGATTCCGCCTTGTCGTAAAACGTCCTTCCAGGTGCATCCCTCCTTTAAAACAGTGTCCTCCAAGTAATCTAGCGTGCCATGCCTCTCCGCATCGTTAATTCCTGAATCGTAATAGTGAAGTAGAGTGGACCCCTGTACGCCACGCTAAGAAAAGACACAGATCAAACAGGCATCTTCAGATTGGTGTGTGTGTCTCAGGCCGCAGTCACTGTCTGCGGCACGTTCTCGACGGCTACTGCTGTCTCGTCCTCCATCTTCACGTCCTCTTCTATCGCGTTTCCTTCTGCAGCATGTGCTTCGCTTGACGAGGACGGCTGAAGTGGCGGCACGACTGGACCGGACGCGACCGATGCTGGACTGCTATCGCGGTGGCCGACCTCCGAGTCTTCTCTTCTGGCTTTCCTACGGGTATAGTCGCTGAGGCTGAGCTTCTTCTTGGCGGGACTGGGAGCGACCGCTGCAGCTACGCTGGGCGGAAATATCGGGTTGGGGGTCATACTCGCAGGTGACTGCGCGATGGATCCGAACCCATTTGTATGAGGGCCGCTTGCAGATGCCGTAACCGGAAGAGGCGCCGGCGGAGGCATGTCAATGTGCATCACTGCGGGCTTCGAAGATTGATCGGATGCATCAAATCCAGCAGATGCCTGTGCAGGCCAAGGTGGAGCCGGCGACGGTGCAGTGGGACTTGATCTCTTGCCCGTCTGCTCAGCATCCAAGACAGGCTCTTGTTTCGAGGCTTCGTCGGGTACGTCTGTCATTTCTGTGTCCTCCATTTGAGTCTCCGTTGCTTCCAGAATGGAGTCAGTTGACTGTGGACGATCGGCAAAGGCTGGTGATGGGGACTTTGACGCCACAGATTGGTTCATGTCCATCGCATCTGCCGATACAACACTTTTGGGTGCTAACACCCGACTTGCAGTGGAGAGTATGGCTTGATTGTTTCGAGCACAGCGCTCAAGCAGAGTCTGACGCAGAGACTTGAACGGCTTTCGCGAGCTGGGTGTTGGTGCGCGGCGTGCAGCTTCCTCCTCATCGAGATCACACTGTGTCGAAGCCTCGACGTAGTTGGGTCGTTGCCGCTTCACAACCCTGGTTGGGGCTTTTGTGATTGACTTCTGTGTCTTTGATTTGCGTGCAAGCATGGCTTTGGCAGACGACTGCCCAGCCTGCTGTGAGACATCGGCAGGCTTTGTAGGCGCAGCAACCGGAAAGATTAGTTGCTTCGACGAGGTGACGCTGGGTGTGTTCAGGCTGGAGCCACCACTGTTGCGCTTCTTCTTTCCTTGCTTGCCAGTGCTCTCCTCTTCCTGACGCCGGAACATCTCCTCCTCTTTGGCCATTTTCTTCTTCTCTCGCTCCGAGAGCTCGGGCATGCCAGCGCCGTTGACCGAGTAGTGTGTATTGGGCGTGATGTCGCGACTCACCGAGCCTCGACCAGCCGACCCTGAGGCAGATCGGGAGTCAGTTCCGTCGTCTTCGGGCTCGATCTTGCGTGCTTCACTGCCTGAGCGGCTGTTCACAGCGTTCGTGTTCGTTGGAGAAACTTGTTGTCCATTCTTCCGCTTCTTCACCTTTGCTGCCTTTGGCGGGCGTTCTTCGCCGGGAGCAAGTCGTCGATCAAATCTGGCCATGCAGCAGGCATCGTTCTGCTCGGGCTCCTCAGTTTGTCTTCCACAAGCACAAGGTCCACAGTTGGCGAGCACCGTCGAAACCCATGTCGTGAGGTGCTCAAGGTCGTCGTGTGTGAGGTTGTTCTTCATGAGATGCGGCATGCCCTCAGTCGTCTCCCAGCCAATGGCAATTTCCTCTCCAGGCCGGATATCTTCGGTTGCAAGGAGACAGAAGTGGTAGTCGGCTACACCAGTGATTAAGATCTGCAGGCGTGCATTGGGATAGCAGCTACGTCTCACATATCGCAGGTCGGTACCTTCGCTGCGAGCATCCAGTGCTATGGGCATTCTTGAGTGGAAGAATACAAAGGGCTCAGGATGCCGCATTTCGGCCCATCGATTGGCAGGCTCTTCTTGGTAGTCTTTCTTGAAGCAGATACGGCCCTTGATCTCACCAATGTATGAGCCATTAGGCAGAGGGTCTTGCACCGTGACCATCTTCCAGGATGCAGGACGGCCGCGGTACGAAACCCCCTCGTCGTACTGCGAGACGATCTCCAGCAGTGCTTTACCCGGCATGTTGTCCAGATCGCCATCGTACCTCATGAGAGCTTCGCCCTTGACTTGGCCGTGCACCTCTTCAAAGTCGTCCTCGTGCATGTCGACCCAGTCAGAGAGGGAGTGAGTGACCTGAAGGGAGTCGTGCAGATTGTTATCGGTGACCGACCAGTCATCCGGGGTGTAGCTCTGTAAGAAGTTTTCAGAATACCGCTCGATGGGAGAGTCGGGCGACCTCGAGAGGCTGCGTCTGTGATTGACAGTCGACGCGTTGCGTTTGCGAGAGTGGCCTTTGGTGGACGTGGTGGTGGTCGAGTCCGACGTCCGATGGCTAGTTTTGGGTCGCTTTGCGGGCGGAGGTTGTTCGCGCGGACTGGCACTGGTACGGTCATTGCGCAGTTTGTCCACGGGCCAACCATTTGTGTAGGCCGGCACGGGCTCTTTGACCTTCTTCTTGTGACTCTTTGATGCCGTGCGCTTGACGCCATTCATGTGTGGCTCGCTTGGCTCGCGCTTTACGAGCTGGCGGCGCCGGGCGCCGGTGGTGTCAACGTGCCTGGGCTCACAATCCACGCAGTAGTGCTGTAAGTGCTCCGGTAATTGCCGTTCATCGTACTGTGGGTAGTAACACGACTGGTGCTGCCACCTGTTGCATTTGTCGCATGCGACAGTCCAGCCGTCGTCGTCTGCAAAGCCACAGATGCAGCTGATCTGGCCATCGTCCTCGGCGTCGCCATTCACTATCGGTGCATGAAAACGATGCTGATGAGCTGCCGCCGCGTGCAAGAACGCATGGTGGTGTGAGAGGTCGTGACCGTTGACAGGCTTGACAGGACAAGAGGCGTCTGTCATGCTATCTCTTCTGCAGGAGAGCGCGTATAGGTTAGGTGACGGGAATGAAGTCGATTTGGCGTCGCATGACTTCGTCGCCACGCCCGACGCCCTGACCAAGGCAAAGAGTCGCCTCGCGCGGCGGTGGAGCGCGCTGTCGTGCGCGGCCGCGACAGAGGACAATCTGCACAGGCGTGTCAGGTGCGGTTAGCGACAACGACAGACGCTCAAGTGTCCAGTATACAGTCTACACAACCGTCCGATGGCCGCAGATGGTGTCGAGATGTGCACCGATGGGTCATGAGCAGAGCGTCGCGAGGATTTCGAGTCGTGAGCGGGCCTCTGGGTCTGGCTGCTCGGCGTGTTGGCGTGGTGGTGGTGATGGTGGTGGAGCGGCGCCAACGTGGTGCTGGAGTCGGTACTGCTGTTCAGTGAAGTTAGAAATTGGTGAGCTGCGTGTCAAATAGAAGCGTGGCAATGTGTTGAAGAATCGGCTCTCTGGAAAAGAAGGTGCGCGCTGAGCGTGAGTTGCTGGAAGGCGACGATTGGAGAGCGGCAGTCACGTGTCAGCCTCTGAGAGAGCAGGAGCGCCTGCGCCGAAAGTTCTTGCTTTCGCCGTGCGCCGCGTTATTATCGCCCACCGTTGATCGCGCATCGTCGAGTGCTGCAGCGCGGCTGGATCGACATGCAATCGCACTGCAGCCGAACTGGCATGCTTGAACGACGGCATCGTGAGAGCAATCTGAAGTGGTCTGGCAGATGGGTGAGCATGATGATGAGCTTGTTGCCTTCACAAGGACGGCGCACAGAAGAATCGCTAGTTGGAACCTAAACGCCAATGATTGGATCGCTGGGTTTTGTAATCTGGCACTCTGGTAGACAGGCGTGGCTAATAATCGGCGGCATCGGGTCCTGGCCAGCTCGTCTCGTATAGTCCGTCGACTGCTGCTGCCTCGATCCACGTTCTGCGCGTCGTGGCCTCTCCTGACCCGTATCTGTCTTTTACTCTACACTCCGCTCTGGCCTACGGTCAGCCATGGCATGGGTCGTTTCGATCACTCACTGCGCTGTATGCTTCTGCTGCAGCAATTGGCGGCAGCGGCGGCGGCGACAGCGACAGATGATTGCACAATGTTGACGTCGCCGCCGTCACAGCTGCTGCGTCTGCGCGGCATTAGCTCCTAGGTTCCCAAGCACCTAATCGATGGTTCCGTGCTCTCCCCGCCCACTGAGCACCCGCAGCTCTCTGCTCTGCTCCCTTGAGAAGCAGTTCACCACGTCTGCGTCTCTCAAGCAGCAAGCCGCAAGTTCCGAGCACACCACATACGGCCAACGGGCTTTTGAGCGTTTCGAGCATGCTCCATAGAATGTACCGCAGCTGCCGGGGACTCGACGGTTCGAGCACATTTGGTAGATCCAGCCTTGACAATGTCCCACAACACTGCATACGTTGAGCTCGCTGGAGGCCACCGCGGGCTCGTTCACGGACGTCACAGGCTTACTCTGGCTGCTCAGCAGGTGGTTGAAGGAGTCATGACCTTTCAGCTTCAGCATCGCGTTGCATGCAACTCCTACATCTGGTCAGCTTCACACTGTGCTTCAAGGAATGACAAGCTTCATCTGGGCCGTGGACGGCATCTTGAGGCAGACAGTGGTGTCGAGGACAATACTCGGCGCTGGAGGCGAGTCGTCCGTAGTATACTGACAACTGCAATTCCTATGGTGATTCTGGGCAGCTGGAGTCTCGAGTAGAACTCGTACAGTCACGATGCGGCAGTGTAAAGTGAGCGCCACGTGCTGTTGGACGCGAATTTTTTTCAAGAGCAGGCAGAATTGCTGTTGACCACACAAGGGGAGAACAACGATCAGCAAGGAGGCGTGGAAGTCGTGAACGGACTGGCGAGTTGAAATCCACGTTCTTCAGATGCCTAGACATTGCTCGATACCACCAACTTGTTCGCTGCAGACACTCGGCTTCAAGCTTCCTCTGGAAGAAGCACTGGCGGTACAGACGGAAACGATCTCGCGAAGCGCGCATGACTTGACGCTTGTATACACATGAAGCACTGCATGATCCTCAAAAGTCATTCCATCTTCCTAAATGTGCCCAGATCTACTGGTTTACAACTCTCAGGCCACCCTGAATCGGCTGTGGCGGATCAGGGCTCATCGTCCTCAGTGCCTCCTCTCCACTGCTCGGCGCCGTGTACGGTTCACTGCCCGCCTTCACCAGCTCCGCCGGACGATAGGGCCGATAGGGCTCATACTTGAGCAGACCGCCGCCGCCACGACTATGTGTCATCTCGCTAATCTGATGCTGAGTCTGCGGCACTGGACTCATCGGTGCTGGTGCTGGTGCTGGTGCTTGCTGGCTTTCTCGCGGCGGATTACCCTCTGGCGGAAGTTCCTGCGGCTCAGGCTGTTCTTGCACTCCAGGCAAAAAGGTAGGACTGTTGGTCCAGTTCCCAGTCATGCTAGCGCTCACGCTGCCGTTGCCACTGGGACTGTAGCCAGGTGGACTGAGAGCAGTATGCATACTGCTCACTGGGCTTCCCGGCATGAAATGGTTCGAACCGGTAAGCTCACTGATCGGCCGGCTCTTGTCTTTCCCGCGGCCGTCCGCGACCGCGACTGGATAGGAGTCAATCTCGTGCGCGTGCTTGCCATGATTGTACATGAACGACATGTGATTCGTCGGATAGTCGGACGTTGGTGGGCTGCGCTGAGCGGCCCATCTCTGCTTGCGTTGGCGCCAGAAGAAGTACAGCGCAATAAAGATTATTAGCACGCCGGCGCTCACTCCTACGCTGACGCCGATAACCACGCCTTTATTTGGTGGCCCGTCCTTCCCTGGATCTTCGGACTCAAGATTCGGATTGACCGCCGTGGGACCTGGACTGTTGGTCGTGACTATGGATGTGATGACTACGATTCCACCCGTCGAGTCGGACGAAGTCGCCCTCGTGGTGACCGTTGCTAGTGAATTTGTTGTGATGAAGGGTCGACTCGATGAGGTGGTCACTCTTCCGCTCGTGGTGGCGCTGGCGGGCGACGGGGTGAAAGGAGGCACAGAAGACGGCACCCGTGGCGTGCTCGTAATGGATGTGACGGTGGTGCCGTCCGGTACGTCGATGACCTCCTTGTCATCCCACTCACAGCAGTCTGGCTTCTGCGGATCGCGGTTCTTGTCGCAGCACCAGCTGCCGTCGGAGCACTGAACAATGGCCTCGTTGCCCGCGGCTGTATTGTCTGAAGATTGAGAAATCCTTGTCAGTCGACTTCCCTAATCTTCCTCGCCGCATCCCGAACTCACTTGAGGTGCAGTATTGCGGGCAATCTCCTCCCCAGTTTCGGTCGGTACACGTGTATCGTCCATAGTACTGCTCATTTCCACCTAGAAAGCAGAGCCCGTTGCTCAAACAGTCCCAGCCCAGCGGACAGCAGGCGCCTCCGTCTGATGAGCACGATGCATCGGTTCTTGCAACGTCGCCATTCGGATAGTAGCAGTTCTGAGCGGAGGCCGAGTTAATGGAGAAGTGAAGCACGACGAATGTGCCGGCGGCTTGGAGCAGTTTCTGCGCTCTCATATTGTGTGCATAGTAGAGTCTCGGTGCTGATGAAGATGATGTCGTGGCAATATTCGTTCGAGAAGAAGCGAGCTCTCTGGCTCCAAAAAGTGATCACAGGAGAACTTGTTTGCCAAAGAAACAAGCTTACTCCAACCGAGAAGGTGATATGCAGCCTGTGAAACTAAAGGCCCTTGGCATGCATTCGGCTCGCACTGTATGCTACACAAGCGACGACTGCTGCACGCACCTTTGGAGATCGTACATGTGAGGCGGACCATGGCTTTTGATGATGGTTGCTGTCGATGGTAGGGGAGGCTGCGAGGACCCAGCTTCATCACAAGGCGCAAGTCTCATAAGGGACGGAACGTTGCAATGGTGGCTGAAAGTTGCACAAAGAGCGGAGTACGGGTGCTTGCTTGCGAGCGGCATCAGCAACGGCGTGATCGTCAATTGGCCGGTTTCATTGTCGGACACGTCTTGAAAGCGATGCTTGGTCGTCACGAGGAGCACCATTCTCATTCTTTCCCAAACCTCCTTCGTTTTCTGGGCCTGCATACACATATGCGCTGCAGCTGTGGGTGTCCGTAGTGTAAGTGGGCTCTTGCCAAATCCCATCCTTCTCCAAGCCACTTCGACTACCAGCCATATCACAGCCCTGCACTAGTTCGCCGCTTTTTCATACGGCTTCGTGTCAACCCTGCGCTCGACTGGTATGACGGTCCCGTTGAATTTAGCCATTGTCAATCCATAGCGGTCCAAGACACGAGGCTCCCAGTGTTCGCTGAATCTCTCCTCGGTAAGCATTGGAGTGAGATCCTCAACACGCCCTCCAAATATCGTCAACATCGTGGATGAACTGCATCACAAGTCAGCATTTGTCCTGACCTCGGGGCCTTGATGGGGCCCACTTGGCGCTTCCAAACATGTTGTGGAAGAAGCTTTCCGAATAGTCCTTGTTTGTCCTCCGAGCATCAGCGCGTCTCTTTGACAGAGCTCGCGATAGATCACTCTTGCTTAGCAGAGGCGTGCCGTCCTGCGTCTTCTCCGAGGCCTCTGACAACAACTGGTGTACCAATTCGAGATCTGGCTTGCCTTGATCTGGTTGTACTGCTGCATCGTGTCTTGTTAGGCTGGCGTCGTGCTCAATGGCGTTTGGAGCATGCAGGCTAAGATCTGCCAGGTCGAAGCGGTCGGTAGCATAAGACTTGTTCAGGAAGCGGGAGCTGAAGTTCGGCACAAAGAAGCAGAAGGAGGCGGCGAAGTTGAATGTCTGTCGGATCTTTGTGTTCATCTCTTTGAAAGAGATGTTCTTGCCGTCGTGGGGTAGGATTCCGTGGTTTGCCATGGCGTTGAGCATTGGACAGGCAGATCGAGAGTCGCCATCCTGAGGAGCAACATACGGAGGCCATGTGAGATTATGCCCTGGGCATCCTTTCGGTATCACGCTGCCTTCCTTCAGCTTCGGACTGACCAGGTTTGCAACCGCAATGCCATTGTCCCAAATGATCACACTGAGATCAGTGAGAGCGTTACTGATCTTGCCCATGATACCCATGATGATTGTGCCTCTTCGAGGGTTTGCGACTGCTGGAGAGGTAGCAGGAGGAACGAGCACATGTAGATGGCTGCGGCGGACCTCTCTTTTGTGACATGCCGTCAATCACAGCACGAGCTGGTGCGACGTGCAGCTGGGTGGAGTGAGATCTGCTCGGACAGCCTTGGTGTATGCAGCCACGCCTGTGCACTGTTGATAGTTGCAAACCCAAAATGTGCCATTGGTTGTTGAGCTGCATGCTGCTGATCTCGGGACATGAGGTGTCACCAATGCGGCATATGCAAAATGCAGTGTGGCATTGGCAACATCACAACTTCTCTCATCAGTATGCCGTGCGACATTGTATCAACGCTCCGGAAATGGACATAGTCCCAGCGGACTGGCAATCTTGAATTCCTGAATCAAAGGTCTTGCGCAGCTACTTCGAAGCAGCACGGGAAATTGTCTTGATAATGGTTGGTGGCCTCCAGGCTGTGTGTCGAGCCACTGCATCGTTGCTATGCTGTCAACACGACGTGTACGCCGAAGTTGTCATGAGTTCAGCATGGCCGTCCGTGGTTTACTCAGCACCAACGTGGCTGTGGCGTGCCTTCGTGTTCTTCCCCGCCTCAGCTTGATACCACGATTCACAGTGCGTCTCAGATCGGCTGTCCGATGTTGTTGTTGTGGGAGCGATGGTGAGATGGAACTTCACCCCTCGGCAAGGCTCCTTCTGCTTGGCAGCACATGAACTTGTCAAGAGCTTGTTCGATTCTGGCCACAACATATGTTTTCTGGCTCAGCTGTAAGACACGACTGCCCGCCTTCTGGAGTGACTCGCCGCTGATGGAAGACGAGCCTTGACATGGCCATCGCACCACGCTTAATGCCTCGATACCAGAGCCCTCCAGCTCTACCTGCAGGACTCGTTCTCACAAGCACCGACACCAAACTAGCACAGCTCGTCGACATAGATGCGTCTGAAGTCGACGGAGCTTCTCAAATTGAGAGTGCTGTTCTGACGGGCAGCCACCAGCATCTTAGCCATACAGGAATCATCCCTGTAAATCCATGATCCCCGAACACAAATCCTGCCATACAAAGCACAGAGCCGTGTGATGTAGAATGAAGAATTTGGCTCCCAAGGCACCGCGGCCGCCATCGGATGACCTCCATTCGCTCGAAAACCGCTACGGTTCTACCACTGCGACTGGAGACTCTTCAAAAGAAGTCATGAGGCATATCCACCATGCTAGAACTACAGGGTTGAGGAGCTGTCTTCGACCAGCCCTATCTCTGTGAGCTGCCCCGCGTTGGCAAGGAGAGGGTAAAAGAAGTATTCGCAGACTTCACCTCATCAACCGTATGTTCCGCAACAACAAGGCAGCGGTATATGAACAATGAGTCTTTTCCCAGGCGTCGCATTGATTACAGGCGCAGCTTCTGGTACGCACTCCAGCACGGATATCATGTTCTGTAGTTGACTCGTGAATATAGGCATCGGCCAAGCTACCGCCCTCTCCTTCGTCCGCGAGGGATGTCGAAAGATAGCAATAGCGGACCTCAATGCTTCTGGGCTGGCGAATACTGCACGGATGATGAGAGAGCTGGTTTCTACATCAGTTGAAATCGACATCATCACTCATACCACTGATATCACCCAAGAATCCGACATTGAAGATCTGCTCGAGAAGACTGTCGAGGCACTCGGTCGTGTCGACTACGCAGCCAACTGTGCGGTATGATCCTGCTTCCCAAGTCTTTGTGGTTAGGAACAACTCGTTGTACTCATGAAAATCAGGGAGTTCTGGCACCACTGCAGCCTTCGCACGAGACCTCTGCAGCCGACTTCGACAGGACGAACACCATCAATTACCGCGGATGCTGGTTGACGTCAAGGGCCGAAATCCGCCAGATGCTCAAGCAGGACCCACTCCCGACTCATGACGGGCGTCCAGGCAACAGAGGCTCGATCGTGAACATTGCTTCGCAGCTCGGTATTGTCGGGCGAGCCAGTGCTCGTAAGATATCGCTTGTGCCGCAACTACTCACGATGGAATGTTCCTGCTAACCCGGCTGAGATCAGCGGCATATTGCGCCAGCAAAGCGGCTGTGATAAGTCTAACAAAATGCGACGCCATAGATGTGAGTAGTGCCGGCCATACCTCTTAGCTGAGAGCCAAGAACGTTCAGCTAATCATGCCAATAGTACAGCAAGGATAACATCAGAGTCAACTGGTAAGGCAGTCACTAAGACGTCTCATTTCCGGTTTGGTGAGACAGCACTAATTGTTCAATGGCTTCACAGTGTGTGCCCCGGGGTTATCGACACACCCTTGACGCACGCCCATATGGACCACCTGAAAGAAGCGATATCGATCGCGCCGATGAACCGGCCGGGTACAGCACAGGAGGTTGCGGACGCCGTGCTATTTCTGTGCAGTTCGAAAGCGTCGTTCGTTCAAGGTAGTGCGCTGGTTGTTGATGGAGGCTACACGATCAATTGAGATGGCACCCGTGTAGAGCGTTGCCAACACAACAACAACCCGAATGTCAGACCATTCGCCATTCCAAAATCCCCGAGGCGCACACGCCTCCAACCACTGCCATCCAAGACTCCGTTGCCAAATCCCGATGAGGCTTGCAAGCCGATGCTTCATTCCATCTGTCTCTTGTAACCCGCAAATCTTCCAATCCTACCATGCGGCCAAGTGGAACATTGCGGTGTGAAACTCGTGTTGCGTGGCAGATCCTGTCGTCATTAACAAAGATTGCCAACAAATGGCAGTCGGGACGACGTCCACAATCAACCGGACCAGGTTCGCGTGTTCTATTGTGGATGACGAGACAAAAGTAGTGCTTCGCGCTCCCGTGTCGACGTTTCTGGTCGCACCGATACCGCCGGCGCGTCAAAAGGCCTGTCAAACGGGAAGTGGGGGGAACAACAACAAATCTTAAGAACATGCGCCAAGTGGGTATTAGTATGATCTTCGGCAGGGGAGAAGAGACACCGTCGTCTGCACGAGAGATGACGAAAGATGGCGGCCGCCGTGCAGGCATGAACAGGGCTTCTCCGTACGCTAGAGCTAGACGGTGAATTGACAAAGCTGCTCGTGTGCTCACCGTCGTGGGGTGAACGCCATGGGGACTGTCGATGCCACGTTGCGTCTGCAGCAACAAAGAGAATGGTGGGAGAAAAGGACGGAGGAAGGAGAGAGGAGCGTGAAGCACTGGGAACCGCATGAACTCCAACTCGTTTTCATTCACAGCAAGGAATTATTATGTACAGTGCGCCCCTCAATGATAAGGTAGGATGCGGCACATTACTCTGCTGTCGGTAGTGACAAGTCTACATTTCCTGATTCCTGTGAGATAAACGAGACAACTGCAAATTGGTATCTTGATGCGTCTAATCCTCATCGTCGTCCTCGACGGCCTTGCCGACAATGGTCCACTGACCCTCGCCGTGCGAATCCCTCTCGTGCTTGAGCGCAAGCTTGCTGAGGTGTCCGATGATGTTCTCCATCTGGGTATCGTGGACACTGCGGTTCTTGCGTCCGAGATCTGCGAGACCTGGGATCTTGTTGAGGAGGTAGTAGGTGATGGCGATGAAGATGAGGACACCAATCGAGTAGGCCCAGACAACAACGACGGTGACGACGTCGGTGTGACCGTTGGCGGTCTGCTGGAAGGTCGACATTGGCGATGGGAGGGGCTCCTGGTAGATGTTGGGGTTCAACCAGCCGAAGATGCAGAAGAGAGTGGCGAGGACATCGACACCAGCGATTGCACCCACGAGCTGCCACGATGGGAGGGTCTGAGCACCACGGGTAACGAAGATGAGCCAGTTCTCAGTGAGGGCGACCTCGAGGAAGAGAATCTCCTGCACGTTACCGTAGTTCTGCACAATACCGCCGGATGGCAGGTACATGGCACCACGGACGATCCAGGTGGCAATAGCGAGTTCGATACCGAGAATGACGGAGATGATCCAGATCTTTGGCAGTTGCCACTCGACAGGTCGCTGTTCAGAGTGAGCGTTGTCGTAGGCGACAGCGACAGTGGCCAAATCGGCGAAGAGAGCGATGAAGACAATGAGCTCAGAGCTGATGGTCTCGTTGATGATGATCATGGAGGTGACGAGGTAGATCTCCAAGTGCAAGCAGAGGGCGATACGGTACTGGATGTATGCCTTCATACGCTGGAAAATCTGGCGGGCAATCTTGATGGCGAAGACGATGGTGGAGAGACCTGGGGCGAGGAAGACAATGTCGGCGGCGGCCTGAGCAGCCTCGGTGGAACCCTCGACGGCGATACCACAATCGGCCTTTTTGAGAGATGGAGCATCGTTGACACCGTCACCAGTCATGGCAGTCAAGTGACCACGCTGTTGCAGCATCTCGACGACCTGGTACTTGTGCTCAGGGAAGACCTCTGCGAAACCATCGGCGCGCTCAACAAGGTCGTGCTGGGTAGTGCCGGAAAGACCACCGTGGATGAGCTTCTGCGAGTTGTAGACCTTGGTTCCGAGGGCAAGCATCTTGCAAGTCTCCTTGGCGATGGCGATAGCGTCACCAGTCAACATCTTGACTGGGACACCGAGCTGCTGAGCCTCGACAATAGTCTGAGCGGTATCCTCACGAGGAGGGTCGAACATGGAAAGCATACCAAGGAGGATCCATGGCTCGTTGTTCTTCTGGTAAGCGACACCGAGCGAACGGAAACCACGGCGAGCGAACTCGGCGGCCTTCTCCTTGAACAGGTCTGCGGTCTCCTTGGAGCACTCGGTGAGGTTGAGGACGGCCTTTGGTGCACCCTTGGCGCAGGTGAAGCGGTCGCCGCGAAGAGTGCAGACAGTGGTGATGCGCTTGGAAACGGGGTCGAATGGCGTGAATTTCTCAGTCTTCCAGTCATCCTTGAGGATGTCACGAGCCTTGGGGTAGCGCTTGAGGGTCAGGATAGTGACCTTGTCGATGGGGTCGAGAGACTTGATGTTGTGGGAAGAGGCGAGAGCGGCACAGGCCATCATCCAGTTGACATCCTCGCCCTCAGCGACGTATGGCTCACGGATGGAAAGCTGGTTGGCAGTGAGGGTACCGGTCTTGTCAGAGCAGAGCACATCGACACCAGCGAGCGACTCGATGGCAGTGAGCTTCTGGACAATAGCTTGCTCCTTGGCGAGGTATGCAGCACCGACAGCCAGGGTGGTGGTGGTGACGACAGGAAGACCGACCGGAACACCAATAATGAACAGGATCAGGACGTAGCCGAGAAGGGTGTTGTCAGACTCCTCTGGGGTGGCGATCTTGAGGTTGCGGAAGAAACCACCAATCCAGGCAGCGAGAATCCAGAACATGACGAGGACGAGAAGCGCCGTTCCGATGCTGTTCATGATAGCCTTGAAGTGACCTTGGTCCTTTGCGCCCTGGACGAGGGTGGCAGTGCGACCGACGAAGGAGTGCTTGGCGGAGGTAGTGGCGACGGCGTAGGCCTTTCCACGCTTGCAGCCGGTGGTGTAGTAGACAACATCGCCCATGAACTTGTCGACGGCGAGCGACTCACCAGTGATGGCAGACTGATCGGTGGCGACAATGGAGTGACCTTGCTGAGCGATACCCTCGCCCTCGTCGCCCTCGGCGTCTTCGGAGCCAGCTGGGTCCTCCTCAGGGTTGAGAGCGTGCTGCTCGCGCAGCTCCTTGTACTTCTCAAAGTCCTCGGGGTGTTCGTAGTCGCAGATGAGACGTGCGTCGGCTGGGCAGACTTGACCTTCCTCGATGATGACAATGTCACCAGGGACGATCTCGCGAGCCTTGATATCCTGTTCCTGACCATTGCGGATGACGGTAGCCTTCATGGCGATGTCACCCTTGAGCTTTGCAACGACATCTGCGGCCTGCTTTTCCTGGTACCAACCAACGATGGCGTTGAGCATGAGAATAGCGATAATGACACCCAAATCGATCCAGTGACGGAGACCGGCGGCGAGGAGGACAGCGAGTTCCATGACTGCCAAGAATTAGCTCGGTCCAATGCCACGTCCAATGTCGTGCATGCATGTATATCGGCGGCTGACTGCTGCATTGCATTGCCAAGGCTTTTGCGCCCGGGGAGCTTGTGTGGAGCTTGCAGCAAAAGCAAAAGCAAAAAGCAGCCAGCGCGTCCATGACACTGCCATTGCAACACCGTTTTGGGTGCAACAAGCTTGCCAGTGATCAGGGAGCTGGAGAATGGCTTACCGTAGAGAATTGGGCCCTGGAAGAATCCGAGGAACTTGAGGAACAAGTTTTCCTTCTCGGACATGATTTCGTTGAAGCCGAAGCGCTTGCGACGGGACTCGACATCTTGGTCAGTGATACCCTGCTTGATGTCGGTCTCGAGCCATTCGTCTGGCACGACACCGTCGTCGTTGGCGCCGGGCGCGGCTGCCTTGCCAGACTTCCAGAACTGCTCGCGAGTCAGCGGAATGCGAAGCGTTGAGAGAAATGTTCAGTGCGACGAACCTGCCAACCCTTCTTTGGCTTCACCTCTTCTTTCTCGCCGGACTCTTGGGCAGCGAGCTTTGGGTCTCTGTAGGTAGAGATGTACTTTTGGAGTGCGGTATACTCGTCTGAGCCATCCCAATTAGATGCCATGTCGTGAATGTACGCGTTGATGGAGAACGGCTAATTACCTAGGTCCTCAATGTTGCCAGGAGCCTGCGACCACTTTCTCGATCTGCGCCTGCTGTCAGTTGCTGTGCTCGAGATGACTTTGGAGGCGCGATTGCACGAATGCGGGCGCGCGCGCACACAGCAGCCGCCACCGGAGAGTAGTAGACGTGCGTGCGTGCTGCTGGCGGAGGGTGGCATGAGATGCGTACCTTTGGGCAGCACCAGCCTCGCCATTCTGCTCCAGGTCCTTGTCGGAAAAGGACACACGTGGAGCGGCCATCGTGTCGTGTAGCGATGCAAGTTAATGTCGCATTCGATGGGTGACGCTCGTCGGTGGGTTGAGAGAGATAGCAAGACGCGCTGGAGAAGAGAGAAGCTTCGACAGCAGAGAGCGCGAGCTGTGAAGGATAAATGGGCTCAGCGACGGAGCGCTAGCAGAGATAGCGCGGACGGTGCCGTCGTGCCGAGCATTCGACAAGTGGATCCGTTAGCGAGGTGCACCCATGCACGTTGTTGAATGGGAGCTCCAGGTCGGACCGTTCGAAGATTATGCCAATAACGTAACCGCAGGCGCCGCTGATTCCGAAGGTTTGTGGTGCGGGTGCGCTCAGCGAAAGACAGTGAGGCATTTTGCGTTCATCCCAGCCCACTCTTAGCTGCGCTGCGGGCTGCGGTGACTGGCTGTCTGAAAGGCCCGAGCAAAAGCCCGCCGATTGAATTGCGACTAGGGCGCGTCGGGACTGGCGGCGTTGCGCACCAAACGCGGGCTGATGCAATGCGGTCGATGCGTCGGCCATGGGGGGCCAGCCAGCGCAGCAAATCACACGCGGCGCTGCTGCTGACCCGACGACAGAGCCTCTCCAACATCCGTGGGACGGTGGGCGAGCGTGCGAGGTTCGGTGCGGCGAGCTGCAGCTGCTGCACCAGCCTGCACCGGGCCTGCACGAAGGATGCGATCAAGGCCACGATGCCACAGACGAGGCCAAGCGTCATCATGTTAAGCACTTCTAGATGGCCGCTAAGAGCCTTACACCATTCGCCTCGTTGGCAGGTACCTCCGCGAGTACATCTGAGAGAGAGCTCGAGAAAGTCGGTGGCGGCTCCAGGCACGTCCAGCGGCAGTGCCATCAGCTCACCCATCCGGCGTGCCAGCTCTCACCAGCAGCAGCACCAGCACCAGTGACCACCACCACCAGCTCGGGCGGCTCGGCGGCCCTCAGATAATAATCACTATTACACAGACGCTTGGCCAATCTCGGTCGCGCGTGTAGGCGCGGCGCCCGTCTGTGTTCGAGGGCAGCTACACGGAAGCCATCGTGGACACGAGGCCAAGAGCCGAAATGAGGTCTCCAATGTGGAATTGTTCTGCAGGGCAACGGTCAAAACAAACACAATCTGTGCCAGGCCGATTGGAGATTGGCTGCGTCTAGTCCGACATTTCACTACTGCTGCTGCGTGTGTGCACATCATCACTGCTGCACACCGAGTGGAGCGGCTCATATCTCACTCTCGAGCACATCATTGCCGTTGTGGTTCAGGCCAGATAGCCCAGAGCGGCAATCGTACGCTGCCAGTGACCTTCATGCTTTTTCTCCCACGAGCTCCTGTGAAGTTTGTACTGGGATCGCATCTTGGGTTCAAGATGCGCCGTGGGCGGTCCTCGCGACTCGCGTGTCCAACCGGCGCTGTCGCTGCTGGTCAGCATCCCGTCTCTTGCCGATTGATGGGACTGTCACTGTCGCCAAAAAGCTCTCCCGCCCGTCGTGACGCTCGTCTCTGCTGCCCTTGCAGAGATTTTAAAAAAGCGCAATCCTACCAGGACCGAAGTGCCGAATGCAGGTGAGGCATTTTGCGCATCGTACATAGCTGTTGGTGCCGCACAACCGTCCACTGTTAAAGCAGGGCGAGAGCGGGTCTGTGAACATTTTCGCGGCTTGCCATTGTCTTGGAAGAGCACGAGAGCATCCGGTACTTCATCTTCCACTTCACGATCACCACATCCCGACACACAAGACCGCAGCGTCCGCATGCAAGGCCACAGCTGTTGTGGTTAAAAGAAACCTGATGATCCCCGTTCACCGATGTGACCGTCGACGTTTCACCGCGTTCTTGGCCACCTTCGACCCATACTGCTCGTCACACACCAAGCCTCTTGGATGCACATCTCAGGTCACTACAATAAGCACTTGAATGAACACCCTTGATGCTTCACGGAAACCAAAATTTGCATCACCCTGCGATCAAGCTGGTCGCGAGATCATAATGGAGCGCGAGTGCCCAGAGAAAGCGCTTGGCTCTCATCTCCTTGTTGCAGATCTACCCTGCTCGATAACCCTCTCGCGATTGACGGACTCTTGGCTGCCATCATGAGCGACCATCTTCGAAAAAGCAATGGGACGGAATAAACCACGGACGCTTTCAATTGATGGGAAACTTTTATGCTCGACGCAAGCCGATGGATGTGAGTTCTGCTGTATGATTGTTTACTGCCACAACAGTGGGGTGGTCGAAATTGTACGCTTATTCGGGGCTCTGTCAGCACCTGGCCGGACGTTGCGCGTGGGACGCTCACTAAGATGCCTCTGACATCCGCATGAACTGTAACTCATTGCAGATGCAAGTTAGGAGGCGAACAAGGAATGCTGCAAAACGCCGAGACCTTGGGCACATCAAACTCTCCAGGCAGACAAGACAGCTGATGGAGCAACAGCCAAGTAACCACACTGTTTGCTGCTGGACATGCATTGGTAGCACGACGCCAGTGAGCACGTGCGACAAGATTCTTCAGTCGAGAGCGAGGGTGTTGGCGAGCAGATCACCATCGGGAGCATCGTTTGACACACAGCTGATTTCGACAACGTGTGATCAAAAAAGGAGCTCTGCACCTGCCATGAGGATGTCGGGAGATCGCAGCTGCTGTAGAGTAGTCCAAACAGGTAGGTGTCAAATTCGGATCCTGTTGCTATGCCACTGTGGTACATTCCAGACAGACCATTACTAGCATTGCAATGGAAACCGATGTGAGGATCTCTCGAGTTCCCTCACACCTCAGACCATTTCACCGCACACCGCCGCCAACTCACTCCTCTAGACACGCGGAGCCACACCAGTCGCTATCACCAACACTGTGCCCGCCTCACTGGAGAATCCACGGTCGTCGAAGCTTAAGGACAATCTTCAAGGCTTAGAAGGGCGTGGGAGAGCCACTAGCAATTCAGACGCCAAGGCCGCCGATGGGTCGCATGAAAGGCAGCGACGACTACATCACAGCTCGCGGAGCAAACCCATGGACTGGGCTCATATCACCAAGCCCCGGCACCCAGACACCATGCACGCCAGACTCGCCGGCAGAGGCTCTGAACTTGAGGAGGAGGACAGCACAAGAGGACTCGCCCACACATGCCAGGAAAAGACGTCCCGTTCTCGCCAAAGCCAACGAGGGCAGGAAACTCGGTAGCGGGAATGGAAGAGCATCGGTTTCGGAAGACAAGACTTCAGGACTTGGGCTGGGGAGCAAAGTAGCAGACGACCGCTTCGTTGTCAACATGCCTACAGCACTCGAGCCGCAACCCTATGCATATCCAGGATACACCGCTGAGCAGATTGCGGCACTCGAGCACTACAGATCCAAAACCAGGCGTGTCTCGAGCGAAGGATATGATCGACGACTGTTTCACGACAAGCCAGCTGCTGTTGTCTCCAACGAGACCGAACGGGATGGAGGCCGATTTAGTCGCTCACACCTTTCACACGGATCATTTACTCCGTACAATGCTCAGCAGCACCACGATTACGAGCCTGCTATCGCCGAACCTCTAAGGCTTGTTATACGCAAGCGTGAGAATTCCAAGATCAGCAGAGTCCTACACCACGGCCAGGATCACGCTCCCTCCAGCGGTCAAGTCACATCTCCTTCTATTCTGGGTCCCAGGTCTCCTAAGTCTGCGCCAACGACTGTGTATACAAGGGCCGCTGCAAACACGGATCCCCACAACGTTCACATGAAATCACGAACACCGATCAAGAATGCCAAGCAGATTCCAGGCACGGATGCTCGAAAGGCAACCCCGACGAACTCCGAAGTCTGTACAAACAAGCCGACGCAGCACTCGGCGCCCAGAAGGGGTGCAGATGATGAATACCGGGATGACTCCTGCGGAAGTGGGAGTCGATCTGACACGTCGACTCCTGCTATTACTCTACCTCCTGATGTGCGTTCAACGAGTGTGGCCATTGCATCTATGCCGGGTGCATTTACGGACCTGGGTCATTTGCCAAGCGTGAGACTCGTCAGGCCTGAGCATGCCGCTGTGCCTCGAGTTGTGGTAGGCAACAGAAGTAAGAGCAAGCAGAGACGACAGTGTTCGCTGGGGTGCGAGAGAGACGAGCAGAATGGGGCTTGCCGGCAGAGACGCACGACGTCGAGCGGGACGGTGGTCCGAATGTTCGGACAGGCTGCTCCGTCGTGCGATGGAGACGTGGTAGTTGTCGACCGAACAGATCAGGTTCTCGACTACATGCTGCGTGTCTTGCGCTATCTGGGCTCGCTGCAACTGCCTCGTGTAGGACTGCTTGCCGTGCTGCAGGACTCCGAGGTCTCGAGTACGGACAAGGCTGAAGCAGTCAAGACTATGCTCTCGCTGGCAGTACACGCTCTTGCGGTGTGCACTCTACTCGCTATAATGTGGAAGCTCGGCACGTCGCTGGTCGTCCTTTTGCAGGTCATTTTCTGGCCGCTTGCTGTCCCTTTGCGGATCATCAAGTGGGTTGTGAAGGGTTAGTGGGGCGCAAGTAGTCTTTCGTTGACGATATTGTCAACGCTTTTTTCGTGGACAGAAAGAAATGATCAGGCACAGCTTCCTGAAGAGAATGTCCAGCACTACCTCCTTCGGCGCTCCTCTGAAGATCCTTCCTTACTAGGCTCTCCAAGAGCGGTTTAGCCACCCTTTTGTGCTCGCCCACCTGCAGAAACAAGTACAACACTGAACATCAACAATGATGCTGAGGAACCTGATAGCCGAGGCAAATCAATCGTGGTCAAGTATCTGGAGAGACCAGCAGCACACGAGGATATCACATTCTTCCAAATGGCTACTACCTCCGACATGCGCAACAAGAAGCCCAAGCCATTGGTATATGGTGCAGAACGCATCCTCCGCCCATACCCTCACTATCGAGATGATCCATCTGATGGCAGTTACCCCAACTTCTGCCGCACCAAGCTTTTGTATCATCATCCAATGCGGGCATTTCCAAAGCTGCCTATCACTCTGACTGATGATGTTCGCTGTAAGCTGGAAGTGGCCAGTTTGTTCATCTTCGACAGTTCGCCATTGTCGCTTGTTCTCTGGGTCCTACTATACCTGCTTTAGTAATGTCGTGCTTTGACAATATGACCTGGCACTTTGAGATAGCTTGTTGTGCCCTCAACAGCCATTTGACACTCTGACTGCCGGCCGTGTTTCTTGGTCATGTCATGGACGTACTGCTATCGTAGCGAGGATAGAACTATAGAATAGCTTGGCTCAATTCTATTTCGCGCCCTTGACTTTGAGAGATAGTTGCTACATCTGACAATTTCCAGTTCGTGTAGTTGGCCTAGAACTACAACCGAGCGCCCCTGATACATTGATTGTAGTCTCGCTCTCACGGAAGAGCAAAGCAAGGTAAGGGAGTTTTGATAAGGTACAGACTGTTCCCGAGAACCATGAGTCGACTTTTCTTCACGGAACGGAAAGCTCGAAGCTGTCTAACTAGGCCACCCACGGGTCATGTTCCTCAACGAGGCAGTGCACCTTGAAGACGCTGATCAGAGGTGGACGCGAAGACCGGAATTTTGTCCGCTCCGAGTCATGCATTGACCCTGCATGTATACCGACGCGCGCGTGCATGTGAAGGACACACTAGTGTCGACGTTCCATCCGCCGAACATGAACGGACTGGCAAGGAGAAGAAGACTCAATGGCGCTCGTGAATGGCTCTGGGCCTGTTGACGCCCTCGATGCTGGTAGGTCCGCTGTACTGTCTGGTCTGAGATGGGGATGGATATGAGGAAGAGGAGGGAGAAGAAGAAGAAGAAGAGGAAGGGAAGAAGAAGAAGAGGACAATGCTGAGAAGAGACAGTCGACTATGACCCGATCGAGCACCTCAACGCCGTCTTCTCGCACCCGTCGACTCTCGCTTCCGTGGCGGACGTGTCGACGCAGCTGCGCCAATACCACTCGTCCCTCGATGCCTCCCTCTCCGCCCTCGTCGCCGCGCAGACGGCGTCCTCGGGCGACAGCGTGCGGCGCATGCAAGACGCCCAAGCCGAGCTGGCGCCGCTCTTTGCCAACATCGAAGCCGTGCGGCAGCGCGCGCGCGACACGGAACGCACCATCAGCGACATGACGGCCAACATCCAGCGCCTCGACCGCACCAAGCGCAACCTCACCCGCTCCATGACCGCCCTCAAGCGCCTCCAGATGCTGACCACCGCCTACGAGCAGCTGCGCGGACTCGCTGAGACGCGCCAGTACCGCGAGTGTGCGCAGCTGCTGCAGGCTGTCATCCAGCTCATGGCCCACTTCAAAACCTACCGCAGCATCGACCAGATCGCCACGCTGTCCAAGAACGTCAGCGAGGTCCAGCGCGAGCTGCTCGAGCAGGTCTGCGAGGACTTTGAGGTCGCCTTTGCCCGCGGCGAGGTGCAGCAGAAGCGCGCCATGCTGCATGAAGCGTGCCAGGTCATGGACGCGTTGGGCGAGCACGCGCGCGCCAGGCTGATTACGTGGTACTGCAATAGGCAGCTGCGCGAGTATCGGCAAGTCTTTCGCGGGAACGACGAGGCGGGGAGTCTGGACAACATCTCCCGCCGCTACTCGTGGTTCAACCGCATGTTGAAGACGTACGACGCCGAGCATGCGGCGCTGTTCCCGCGCGAGTGGAAGGTCAATGAGATGCTGGCCAATGCATACTGCGAGAACACGCGCGACGATTATAAGGAGATTCTGAAGAAGAGCATGCGGCGCGCGGATGGTCAGCCGCCGGATGTGAATTTGCTGCTGTCGTGCTTGCAGGACACGCTCGACTTTGAGCATAGCTTGGAGAGGAGATTTGCGGCTGGCGAGTCGCGGTCGAGCATGGATACTGCAACGTCGGGCGCCGATGGAGATAAACGGCACGGCTTCAGTCAGGCCATTTCCGAGGCGTTTGAGCCGTATCTGAGCGTGTGGGTTGAGTCCCAGGACAAGCAGCTGGCGACGCTCATCCCCAAGTATCGGCAGCAGCAAATTCGGCCGCCTGAAGAAGAATTCCACGCCCAGCTGGTGATTCCGTCTTCGACAGAGCTCTTCCATCACTACCGCGTCACGCTGGCACAGTGTGCTAAACTATCGACAGGAGGTCGCTTGCTGGAGCTTTCAACCACGTTTGGCAAGTATCTGGATCAATATGCGCAGCAGGTACTATTCTCCTTTTTGTCCGAAAAGACGGGCGGGCCGAGTGTAGAGGACGCCGTCATTATTCTCAACACGGCAGACTACTGCTACACCACGACCAACCAGCTCGAGGAGAAGATCAAGTCCCGCATCGATGAGGATCTCCGCGACAAGATTGATCTGCAAGCGCAAGCAGACACGTTCCTGGGCGTCGCATCTGCCGCCATACGAGCGTTGGTCCACAAAACAGAGGCCGACTGTGAGCCCGCCTGGCGAGAGATGCGCTCGATCCCGTGGGCCAAGCTGGAAAGTGTGGGCGATCAGAGCAGCTACGTCTCCAGTCTCCTCTCGCGTGTCAAAGATCGCAGCAAAGACGTCCTGCGGTATCTGCACAAGCCCCAATTTGCACGAGCGTATTGCGATAATTTAGTCGACGCCATCACGACAACCTACATCGCCAGCATCGTGGCCTGCAGACCTGTCTCCGAGACGGGCTCCGAACAGATGCTCCTCGATACATATGTCCTCAAGAAAGGCCTCGCCGAGCTGGCCACTCTCAACGCAGAACCCGGCACACCCGTCAACCAAGCCTTCGTCAAGCGCGTGACCCAAAGCACAGCTAAACTCGACCCCATCCTCAAGACACTACAAGTCCGCGCCTCCCCTCCGGAAGGCCTCGTCCAAGCCTATCTCATCCACATCCGCGACCGCTCCGAATCCAACTTCCGCAAACTCCTCGACCTCAAAGGTCTCACGCGCAAGCAAGAACAGGCGCATCTCGTCGAACTCTTTCACGCGCATAAATCTAGCCCTGCAAACGAAAACCTGCAACCCGTCAACCCGCTCATTGCGTCTCTGCAGCTCAATCCTCCTTCTCACCAGACCGCTCCCATGACTGCAGCGGCGGCAGGTGGTCTCGCAGCGCTGAAAGATAACGCTCTCATGGCTAGCTCAACGTCCTCTCTTCCCGCACGGTTCGATCCTGCGAATTTCGGCACTGCGCTTATGAATGCCGCGAGGGACTTTTCTTCTTCTTCTTCTTCACCCGGCATCGGACTCAATCGAGACGGTGGTGCGACGTCAATGAGTATAGCCAGTCGAACGACTTCTCCGCCTGGTCAGACTGCTGGTGGGGGAGGGGCAAGGGCCAGTTTAGATGGTGGTGGTGGTGGTGGAAATGCGGCGGCGGCGGCGAGTTTGAATCTGAATGAGAATTTGAGGAATATAGGGAGGTTTTTCAAAAAGGATGGGAGTGGATTCGGGGGGTTTGGGAGATGAGGATGATGATTGAGGGGGGAAGGGGGCAGGCATGGAAGGGAGAGGGTTGTGTGTGCTATAGAGGAGACAGCAGAGTAGATAGACCAGTAGAGGGAAGGACGTTTAGATCCTCCGTCTTTGCCCCTCTCTTTTGCCTGATTGATTGACTGATTGCTTGAGTAATTGATTGATTGATATGAAAGATGGAAAGGAGGTAGAATCCAGCGTATTGTCAGCATCTCTTATCCCATCGTCTTATCAAACATTACTTGACGTGCAGGCAGGCAGACAGGTAAGCAAGCCAATAGTTAGGGTATTATTGCATCTCTGACCGACTCTTATGCCGTATTCTGTCTGTTTGTCAGTTAGCTAGCCTACCCCTCAATTGGACTTCCCCCTCCTTCCTTCTTTCTCTCCTCATCGCATCATCTCTTCTCTTCACTGCTAAAGTCCAAAGATCTTGTAATTAGTCTTCTATATCCTACTCCAATCGATTTAGTTTCTTTCCCATGGATTTCTAGACAATTTCAAGTCAATTAGATCAGATAGGACTAGACTACTACGAGGAGGGAGAGGGAAGTGGATGAGTGTGGATTGAAGTAAGTCAAGTTTGCTGGTATGTGTGTTGTGCGTTGTGCGTCATGGTGATGATGATATATTATGTGCGGCGGGTCGACCTGGTGTATGTGTTGAATTTTGTGAGGGTTTAATTGGAGTGAAAAAGTAGAGTGAAGTGAAGTCAACAGTTATCTACGACTGCATCATCATATTGATGAACTTGCATTGATTAGGAGAGACAGACCGTGCCACAAACAGCGGGGAAAACCCAAGGTTGTTGACGAGCAGAGCTGAGCTGAGCTAATGTCAAGTACTAGAATGCCATGCCATGCCCGCCTACCTACTATACCTCCTACCTGAATCATCCCTTCTCACCACCCCACTAGCAACTTGTACGTCGCAACCTCAAACGCCCTCAACTCAATCTTTATCCCACGACCCCCGACATCCACCTCCTCAAGCTCGTCCTCGAGAATATTCGTCTTCCACGCTTTATGCACTTTTACCGGCCCGAGCGCAATCGTACCGCGACTCGTACCGCCCAGCGAATCATACACGCGCACGACCACGTGCCGACCAGACTTGGATCGCAAATCGCCATTGCTCGCGTCCTCGTCGTCTTCGCCGCGCTTGACTGTGTCGATGACTAGGCTGGGCGAGGAGTCCGGGGTGAGTTTAAATGCGGTAAAAAGGCTTTCGACGCTTTGGATGTCGGCGTGGCGGTGGAGGGTCAAGGGGTTGTTGAATTCTGCTGCGGTGCGGACGGTGCGCTCGTCGAGAGGGCCCGCGTGTGGGAGAATGGCCCATTTCATGTGGTGGCGTCCCATGTCTGCATGAGCGTCGGGGGCTTTGGGCGCGCGCAGCAGACTCAGGCGCATTAGTTTGCCCGTCGTTGCGAAGCCGTACTTGCTGTCGTTGAGGATGCTCACGCCGTAGCCGTGTTCGCTCAGGTCGGCCCATTTGTGGCAGCAGACTTCGAACTTGGCCATGTCCCAGGTCGTATTGTAGTGCGTTGGACGGCGAACGATGCCAAACTGCGTCTCGTACGAGGCCTCAGTGTTGGTGATGGTCGTGGGGAATTCCACCTTCAAGAACTTCATCGTCTCGTGCCACTCAACTTCGGCATCGACTTGGACATACGGGGTTTCCGAGGGGTGGGCGAGGGCACTGAGTGCGATGGTGGTCTTGATCCAGGAGTTTTCGGAGATTTGCGTTTTGGTCGTGACGGCAACTCGTTGGCCTGATTGCTCGGTGATCTCAGTCTTTCCAGTCGCCTTGAGTTCTTGTCGCGACTCCAGATGGAAGACTTCGACATCCCATGCTTGCCAGTAGAGTGGCTTGTCATCGAACAGCACCAGTTGATTTGCCTTGCCGCCTTTTGGTAGCACCTCACGCTCGACCGTCTTATCGTAGAGTGAGGTAATGACACCGTCCGCGACTGTGATGGCGAGCTTCTGGTTCTGGAGCACAAACGCTCCATCATCTGTCTCTGTGATTGTCACTTCAGAATATCCCCTGGCTTCGTCTGCGAGCTGACCGACGATAGCCGGCATTTGGCGGACACGAAGCCCTCCGGCGGGTATTGAGACTGATGGCAAAGGCAAGGCATTCCGCTGCCAGCCAAGTGTGTTGATGGCGACAGGCTTCGCAGTCTGAGATCCGCTGGCAAAGTCTTCAAACCCGAGCGTCTTCAGTGCATCCTTGAGCACCTTTTTGCCAGTTTCGAAGACCTTCGCGTACTCCTTGTCCGAATCATCGTAGCACATTTCGATGGAAGACCCTGGCAAGCAGTCGTGGAACTGACACAACAGAACACTCTCCCACATTGAATCAATCTCTTTCTTGGGGTACTTGTACTTCTTATCATGCAGCGTCGCCACCGTCGCCAGGTACTCAATGTCATGCAATAGGACTTCAGACTTGCGGTTACCCTTTTTGTTGTTGGCCTGCGTGGTGTATGTGCCTCTGTGAAGCTCAAAATAGAGCTCGCCGTACCAAGTGACAAACTCGGTCTTGCCCGTCGCAGCATTCTTCTCGAGTCGGTCGAAAAAGTCCTCGACGCTCCAGCCCATGTGCACGCGAGGTAAGAGGCCGACGTTGTCGGCGATACCACGACACCTGCGAAGCTTCTCAATGTGACCCCACGTTGGACCACCACCGCCATCACCTTTGCCAAAGACCAGCAGAGACGTAGGATCCTGGTCCATGCTCTTGTGCTGCGAAACAGATCTCTTGACATCGCCAAAGTGTGCTTCTGCAGTGTACGTCTCGGATGGTGCCATATGGCACAACACCTGACTTCCATCCAGACTGACCCAGCTAAAGGTCGTATGCGGGAAGTTGTTGATGTTGTTCCAGCTCAACTTCTGCGTGAAGAAGCGATTCATGCCGGCCAGTCTGCAGAGTTGAGGGATTTGAGATGAGTAGCCAAACGTGTCCGGCAACCAGAACGTCTTGCACCTCTCTCCGAACCTCGACTCAAAGTATCGCTGTCCATACAAGAACTGCCTGACCAACGACTCCCCCGAAGGCATGTTTGTGTCGTGTTCCACCCAGCTGCCACCGATGGGCTGGAACGTGCCCTTCTTCACATGTTCCTTGACGCGGTCGAACGCGTATGGGTACAGCTCCTCGAGCCACTTGTATTGCTGTGCCTGACTGGCGCAGAATCGATGCTCGGGGTACCTGTCCAGCAGATCACACTGGTTACTCCAGCTCCTCGCAACCTTTCGCTTCGTTTCCGCCCACGGCCACAGCCAGCATGTATCAATGTGACAGTGCCCAATACCCGATACGAGCACTTCCCTCAGCGGGTCCTTGGCCGTCAACTCGTACACTTCCGGCCCATCCACCTTGTCGCCCACATACTTTGCCGCAATCTTCCTGCACTCTTTGATCGCTTCGCGACTGCCATTTCCCACGATGAACGTATCAATCACCTCATTCGCCAGCGTCAACGCACGGTGTTCCTCCCACGAGTCCGTCGGAAACTCCCTCGCGGCATCGCCCAAGATCCAGAAGTCGTAGAACAGCGCCCTCGCGTCGAGGTTCACGCTCACCAAGTCCGCCAACTGCAGTCGAAAATACCGGTTCGGATCGGGCGGCTGGATGGTGTCCCCGCCGGTGGGATTGCCAAACATGCCATTGCACGCCATTTCGATGTATATCACCTCCTCGTGCCCCGTACGATACGTGTCCGGCACGATCCATTCGATGCGCTCGCCGTTGCCCGTCAAGCCCTGCAGAGGCTTCCCGTCGTGCGTCCAGACAAGCCCTTCGCTTGAGGAGTCCCAGTGCAGCTCTACGCGCTCGTGGTCTTTCCATTCGGACGGCACGGTGAAGGCCACGCGGAACCAGTGCGTGCTCCAACTGGGGCCAAAGCTCTCGCCTTTCTTGGTGGGAGTGTAGGTGTTCTTCTTGGCCGTGGCTTCGGCAAACGTCGGACGCGTGAGGTCGGGCGCCGACCACACGGAGAGATGCACGTGGCCCTCGCCCAGCCGGCCATTGTAGAGACGTGCGCGGAGGCCTTGTTCCTGGTATTGGCCGGCGGATGTGAACTGGTTGAGGCGATCGCGGTAGATGTCGTGGATCAGCTTGCCTTTGGGGCGGGCGGCGAGTTGCGGGTACTTGGCCGCCGACGAGGCCATGCTGGAGGAAGGGCTCTGTGTTTCTCCGCCCATGATTGATGGATGAATGAATCAAGCAGGAGGTTGTGATTGTAGACAGTATGTATATGTATAGAGTGATCTTATGGTACACAGTCGTGTGAGCTGCAAGCTCTCCCCACAATTGCCTCAGGCTAAGCATGCACTAGGGCAGACTAGCCCTGCTAACCCCAGCTGATAGCTGATCGGCGTTTGAGTGGGTTTCAGAGCTTCATTAAATATTACACGGCATTCGTGAGCTCTATAGCATCTCATCTGCTATACTACTGAGAGTGTGCGCCCGCTGTGACGGGCATCTCTGAACCGAACTCTTCCTTTTACGCCGTTTTGCATGTCCAGGCTGCTGGACTACCCCTCTGTTCAACGTGGCAGGGCTGGCTGCTACAGCTCAGCGAGTGCTTCTTCACACATTTGCCGGTATCTGCTCGGATCGAACCTCTCCCTTTTCCACTTTCGTTCGCGCCCAGCCTCGATGCACTCCTTCTTCTTGCGAGCTTTCTGATCTTCCGGCGCGAACGACCAAAAGCTGCGGCTCTTCTGCAGACTCTTCTGTCGTGTTGGCGCGCCGCTCGAGTTGGTCGATTTCGACAGCGACATGCCGATCCCTTGCTCGAGATTATTGCTGTATGGCCGACTCAGCTGCTGGAGTGCTCGAGTACGATGAATGTGCTCTTTTGCTTGCTGCACCATGCGCATGTGCTTTTCCAGCTGAGCGCGCATCGCCATGAGGTGGTCGGTCACACGCTCCAACATTGCCTCATCAAGATACTCCTTCGGTGCTGGTTCGGGCGTATACCCCATTGCGGGAGTGCTATAGTGCTTCAGTTGCGGCGGTGTGTGCAAAGTCATTCCCGAGAGTGTGGAAGTGTCGGAATATCTCTCGTTCAGTCCGTCCGAGCCCAGTGGACTGACGGGGGACAACGAGGACCTGCGTGACCCTGTCGAGTGGAGTGATACTGGCGAGACTGGACTGACGAGGTCTGACGATCCTCGCCTGTACTTGTAATGCCCAAGTTGAGGAGCGCTCATCCGCACATCGGGCTGAGCGCGAATGGCGAGCACAGGCAGCTTGGGCCGTTGAAAACCTGCAGAGTATGGCATCTGTGGCGGAACCGGAGAATCCGGCGCCGGCAATTCCGTGCAAAAGGAATCTGTGTGAACGTGTTGCAGGTGCGCTGGTGGAGTGTCAAATAGAGACAATCTCGACGCTTCGCGTGGAAGTGCAGTCTTTCGAGTCGACGGCTCTTGGAAGGACATGCGAGAGGGATTTGGTGGTGCTGATCGCTGCACTGGCGTCGACTGGTCGGTTCCGCATTGGCTTTGTCGGACACGATGTGGCGTCATCAGCTCCGAGAAACTATGGTGGCTTTCGAGGTCCTCCAGGTCGGAGATCGTAGGGGTCGGCGAGCTGAAAGATAAGCTGTACCTGGGTATGCACTCGGCATCTGGATGTCGAGGAGGTGAAGATAGCATCAACGAGCTCGCGCGCGAACACCGTCCGTCGAAGAAACCATCATCCGTAAGAGATGGGGAAGTCGGCCTTTCTTCGCGGCCCTGCTGTTGCACAAATGGGTCTTCGCATTCGCCCCGAGCACGGCGCATACAAAGCGCACGAGCATCTCTGGCAGTCGGAAGAGCCGTCAGTGCCTCGAGGTAGTGCTTCTCAGCATCGTCGTAAGCTGGCAGCTTGGCAACCGAATTGTGGTGCATGATCCGGGCCATTTCGTTGTGGCAGAGGCCGAGATAGAAGTTGACATACGCATCCTGCAGCGGATGTGCGTCCTCGTCGTCGGCAGTAGCCTTGAGCACATTGCGGCAGATCTGGATGTTGGGCCAGTACTTTTCTTGCAGAAACAGAGACTTGATCAGCCGCCGCGCCTGTTGCCAGTGTTCCGCAGATGTGCTCGGCGGATCCGCCATGCTCCAGTCGATAGCTCCGTCAGTCTGCAAAGTTGGTGTTGGGTGGTGGGCAGTCGAAATCTGGAAATCACATTGGCGAGGACGAAGCAGGCGATGTCGCCTTCTCGGCAGCCGCGAGCTGCAGCAATTTCTGGTGTCTTCGCTTATGCATGCAGTGTTTGCTATTGCTGCACGAGGTCGGCATCTGCAGACAGAAGTGATTACTGCGCGCAGGGATGATGCGAGTGAATCGCGCTGAGCAAATGACAACGAAGCCGGCCAAATCTTGGATGTGAAACTCGCGCTCGATCGCGACACCCGTTCTTCATCACTTGCGATTTCTGCGTTCGCCGAGCCGTGCGTGATGCCAGCTTCATTTATTTCCTACCAACGGGCGGCCAAGTGTGGCACGCTCACGGCGTGGCGCATCTGCTTCAGCAGGAACTGCTCTCGGATGGCCATGACTCTGGACGTTGTCGCCGGTCCTCTACCGGCTCCAGCGGCGGAACATTCTGCACGTGAGGAAGACCACACCAGTCTCTGTGTTGTGACCGTGAGGCGTGGCTGTCAATGATAATAGTCAGTGGGAGGGAGAGTAGTATAGAGAGGGAAGACGTTGTGTCAACGGGTGATGGGGCCAGGATCGACGGCATGGATTCTCCCACGTGACGCCCAACCAGCGACACCTTGACACTTCCGCGGCGGACACTCTTCCGACATCTCTCATGGACGTTGCAAAGCTAATATGAAATCATCCACGACGAGCCCGCCAGATTGGTGCCATCGTGCGAAGCGGCTGCTGTCACACGGCTGCTCGTGCAAGGAAGCCACGCCATCCGGGATGCTGTCGGCGCGTCAACGTCACACTCCACATCGCGCGGCCACGGCGAGAGATCAACATGTGTGAGGCACTTGGTTCTACTGTATGAAAATTGAGACCTCTTCAAACGCGAATGAAGACAGCCGATCAATTGGCGAAGCACTATAATGTACATCTGCAGGTTTGCTCATACCTACCATGACTAGCTCATCTCAAGCATTACGATTACGTCTGCACTCGGACACAATTGACATTCGATCCTAGTTGCGAGGTCTCGCGATGCCAGCTGTGACCAACTACTCTATCCGCTGCAGTTTGCGTACCAAATCCCCCTCGATCCACGCTGCCTTGAGCCAGCACCCGTTGCCAGTATCTCTACACGGCAATGCCTATCTCTGTCAGCGATCTGAGCAAGATTATAAAAGTCAACATGATGGTCTTACCGCGCGGCAAGCTTTGCGCTCACTAGTCCATTGCACTATTTCACCGTTTCGCCATTTCCACCACACAGCGCAAACGCCGGCCGGACGTCCCTCACTGGGTTCAATAATGCAAGATGACTTATCAGACGCACAACGTCAGCTTTCTGTCTCGGTCAAATGCGTCAGCCTGGATCCTTACCCATTGCCCTGGTCCTAGGTCTGTATTGGCGCATTGACGAAGCTGGCAAGGCAGAGCGCTAGGGCTGCGTATGTAATCCGCATATTGGTATGTGTCTGCGTGGGATCTTGATCTTGAATGACCTTTTCTCTCTTCCAAACTAGAACATTCCTTTACAAATCCGCAGCTGATGCGAGGTGACTCGGTTTTCCCCTTGGCATAAGAACCAGATTCCCAGATCAAGAGACATCGGAGTATCAGTGCACCAGCCATTCCACGGATTTACCAGAGTGCAACCGGAATTGTCACTCCGCGTCGACCGCGTCATACGAACCAGGTGGGTCACGGCTGCGCTGATGGGGGATGCATGAAGAGAGAACACCACATCGCTACCAATGTCCGCGACTGTGGTTGTCCAGCCTCGACTATCTTGTCAGCGAAGAGTGACCTCTCCGCTCCGAAGCTCCTGGCATGCTGCTGTCAAACAAGTGCATTAAGCTACGGAGTGATATCTAAAAGCATCACACTCGACATCTCCGAACCACTGTGCGTGATGAGGTAGCATACTTTGCACATACATGGTCGGTGTCGAGAAGCTCCTACCTGGCGCGAGTGGGTATAATCACCCGAGACCTCGCAGCTGTCCTCGCCCGTACGCTCCATTCTGCGAGCAACGCCTGCTAGAGCAAACCTTGCTCAGTATTGCGATCGGGCGCTCTCCTTCGAAGGATCCATAGCCAAAGGGTGGTGCTTGCGAGCAGCCGTACGCCCCATCATTTAGGCAACAGCGCTTATCGTCCACTGACACCTCTGCAGCGACACGACAACGTTGATCGAATGCGTCTTCTGGGGAGGTCCAGTCACCGCTTGTAATGCCGTCAACGACGGTTAGTGGAGGAATGACTACCATGTTGTGATTGCCGGCAGCAATGGCTCCGTCAATCAGACTGTTGATTATGTCGCGGGATACACTGGTCCAAACTTGCTTGGTGGCCGGGCTATTTCTGCCCCGAACGACTGCAATGGTAACAGCATATCCGTTGGCAATCAGTACACACATCCCTGGCGAGGAGCAGAGGCAGGAGGGCGAAGAGGAAAAGGAGGTAAATGGCGGGGGCGAGACTTTCACTTCTAGGCTTGAGTTCTGATTCTGTGCTTTGTTCATGTGCTACGGTATTGATGATGGCTGGGCTATGTGTACAAATGTGCATCCAACCACAACGTCCAATCCATCTAATATCATCATCCATCATCGTGTTCGTCATCATAATCGTCGTTAGTCCTCCAATTAAACGCTTACTTCCCAGACTCGTCCATTACGCTACACCAATGCGTCTCTCCGCCCGAAATGGCGACGTCGCCCACTGGCAGCATCCGACCACTGGATAACGTCGACGCCTTTCCCGTTGTCGCTGTCGAAATCTGCAACTCGCTCATGCGTATGCCAGACTGTGCGAGTGTTTCCCGTACAATCCAAACCATGGGGAATTGCATCCCGGAAGGTCTTGCTGGAATGCTCGAAAGGCATGTCCTCTTTGTGCGCGGAGCGGCGCGGATGAGTTGAACGCTTGCTGTGTGTAGTCTTCTCCTTTCTCGTGCTGCAGCAAAAATCTCCCAATGGACGTCCTCAATGTGTCTCTGGCGTGTTTCAAAAGAAAAGGATGGCTGTAGTAGAAAAAAACAATCGACTACCGCGGCCGCGGACATCGTTCATGCGCACCAGCAGTCACAGTTTCCATCGTCCCTGAGAAGCAAGTCAGCGTCAATTGCTTCAAGTATAGAATATTTGGCGGCGAGGCACGTACCATCTGTACGAAGCGTCCCACAATCGAAGATTGAATCCGCAATTTTTTTGGCAGCCTCTGGTGCACTCGGCAATGGCTCCAGGACTGCAGTTGCGGTACTTGATGTTTCCGGCTCCCATGTTGGTGATGCCGCAGTTGAATAAGTTGAACGCGAGACCGGCGGAGGCGAAGTAGACGGCTCCGAGGATAGTTGAGAGTTGCATGGTTGCTGCTGAGATAATTGCGAGTGCTGGGTAGTGGTGTTGCTGAGGTTGTTATAAGGCCGAGCAGTCGTGTTGCTGAGTAGAGCTGGATGTGATTGTTGCTGTTGTTGTTGTTGTTGTATCGACACATGGGAAGTGAAGGCACGCCCTTTGTATCCTTCTCGCAGAGTCCTGCCCCACATTCGACATGTGACCACCATGGTGTTCGATATGACCAGTGTCGACGGGCCATGACTATAGCGCACGGTGTTTCGTGGCACCAACCTAACCGAGGAGTGCTAAGCAAGTCATAGTAGGGTAAGACATCGCTTGGCGGACCCTAGGCGACTAGTCATATCAGTTGGCGGCACTTATCAGGGCTAAGCATGGCCGCACGTGGCGAACATGGCATCATGCTCAGATGAAACTGTGCTGCACGTGGCAAGCACGGCATCCTGCTCTGACGAAAGTGCGCCGCCAGATGGGCAGCTGTCGCCGGGCAGTCGATCTTCCAATTCCATTTCGAAGCCCATGCGACGCGGCCGCGACGCTGTGCGTCAAGCAGCACGCCTCGTGCGGGATACTTATTGCTCATAGTGGCAGGTCACAACATCGCCTCATCTTCGGGGCTTGTGATTCTTATCACGATACCCCATGGGTTCGCTGGATGCGGGCAGCCAAGGCGAGCCGCAGAACGCTTCTCGTGGCAACACGCGGCGTATGGCATGCCGTTCGAATTGAAATCGTCGTCTGTGGATATGCTCGATGAAACCTGCAGAGTCGAGAACATGGCACCACTGTCCTGCATCTGATAGTCGATCCTTCAGCTTTGGAGAAACCGGCTGTGTAGCAGTCGACACCACATCTGGACAAGATCGAGGCACAAATTGGGCCTGTTGCAGATTAGCCAAGTATATTCTGCTAGTGCGGACCGCTCATGGTCAAAGATAGTCACTGCTAGCGTTGTGCAGGAGTCGTCGATGTGGTGTCATCCATAGCCTCGAGGCGTCGTCATCTAGAGTTGATCCGTCGTCTCAGACACGGGCTTTCGTCGTCATGCTGACATGCATTGAGAATGCCATCCCATATGTATGCGAACGTTGGTCTTGCCTGTGCCTTACAGATTGGAGGAAGCGACGAATGTACGAGTGCGAGTCCGTGTGACACATTCGCACGGCGCGAGACAATGGTCTGCGAGCGTGCCGTTGCCGGCGCGGCGTCGCAGCCGGTCAAGCTCCGGTATAGCTGCACACGAGAGACAAGCGCGAAATGGTCGAATTGACGCGTTGTGGTTCGCTGATGGCGTTATCTGCGCGCGGAGGCCTTCGCGCGACGGAGAGCGCTGTTATCTGCAGCATCGAGAGGCTCCAGACTCTGCAAGACCGTCGGTGTGGTTTGTCAAGTAGGGACTAGGAGCAATCAAGCTCTAGAAGTGGAGGGAGAAGGAAGATGAGGTTGGACGCTTTGGTCTTGGCGATCTGAATTTAGCCGGTCAAATTCTCCACGGAGGGACCCCATCGATACCAACCAGGCGGTGCGACCGTGCGACTATGCACGTGGATCATCACAGTTCTTTGTGCAGTCGGCGACTCGTGTTTAATCATGACATCCGTTCATTGCTTCGCTCTGATTTGTTCCCTGCCACACAGCTGAACGCGTGCAGACACCGTGAAAAGGCTCCACGCACCTTGTTGGACATGTATATGAGTCCACACCTGGACTTGCATAGGTCTACATCGCTAAGGCATTGCTGGCTCGCTAACAGCATTCGAAAGACACACACCGCCGCAAAATTGCAATGGCTGGACATGTCCCAGCAGAGGCCACGAGGCGAGGTCACCGATTCGCATCTACTACTGGAGGCGGCGGGCTCATAAACCGCTGCAACGATAGCGCTACTCTTCCTCTTATCTCACTAATGGTCGTAGCCGTAGGTGAACGACTGGGCGACAATCTCGTCATTAGTCCAGGTCAACCCACCATCAGCCGTCTTCAAGTCGCCCGAGGTATTTTTCGTGTGCTTGGCGAGGCCAAAAACGTGCCCTTTTGGTCCATCACAATCACAGTGTCCACGCAAGCATGGCTTGCGACGGCACCACAAAGCTCACTCTGGCATTCGATCAGTGGTCGCCAACCTGTGCCGCGGCCAACATCTGCGGGGGTATTAGCGGCGCCTTCTCATCGGCAGGGGGCCATGACAGGCATACCCGAAATCAAAGGTGAATCCACGGGTAGTGTCGAAACGACCACGCCGTCGACCAAAAGCGTATGGTCATGCTTCTTGGTGGTATCGTCGTACCCATGTGTGATGGTACTGTATGTAAGCCGATATTACTTGTGCTGAGCGCGTTTCCACGATTGTATGGTTACTTTTGATCGTGAGCCTCGAGCCTATGCGCGCCGGCACATAGGGTCCAGACTCCAGAGACACACCAGTCTGCAAGGTCATTCGGTCAAGGACTTCTACAAGTTGACGTTAGCCTAAATTTGCCCAGGGCATCTCGCAGGTTCAAGCCTACGTCTCGTCTAGCAAAGTGATAGACCATAGCGATCACCGTCAAGCGAGCACTTCCACTTGTGTACAGTTCCGAAGATTAATCGAGGAATCCTGTCTGTTGTGGGTTGATTGGAGGCAAGATGAATGTGGTCGTGACTTCCCGAATGAAATGTGCTTCCGGTCCAGATTCGACGGAAAATTCGCTTGAGAAGGGCTCCTTGGGTGCCTCTGCGAGCACCTGTGCCGACAGCGCCGATGCTGTAATGAAGGCTCTCACATGCTTAATGGACTACTACGGTGCTTGCAATCGTGAAGACTAGGGCGAACAGAATGATTCTAGCAGGACAGGAGCCGTTCCAGAGATAGTCTAGACTCTGGTCTATCCGTCAGCCGCCGGTCCTTTCGATCGTGTAGTAGTTGATACTCTGCTGGTTCGAAGCCGCACATGTGCCGATGAACGCCTGGCCCTGGGGTGAGAAGAAACCCACCGCCACAAGCCCTGCTGACTTGGCAGCCCAGCATTTGGCCTTGCTGATAAGTACACTGTAGTCTGGTTAGTAAGTAGGCAGCCTTGATAGCAGCGATGAAGCGTTATTAGCCTAGGTCTCCGTCCTAGGAGCCACGTTGTGGCAGCACCAAGCACTTGTGTGAGAACGGAGCAAATGATAAACTGCGTGTTGCAGTGGCAACGGACATCCTTTAGGATGACCAGTATGCTGGATATTGAGTGGGGGCATCAAACAGTGAAGGCTGCACTCGCGGTAGTGTGACTTGGCAACGGGTCTGTGGCGTTTGTCGTCAAGTCTACTCAACCCTCCCTTGACCCGCCATCTGGACAAGCTCGTGGTTCTCCTCTTTCACTCCTCCCAGGAATTCCATGCTCTCCTCATCCTCGTCAACATATGGTGGCAAGCCAGCATAGTGATTGATCCAGTTGAGGACGACCTTGTGCCAGACAAGGCTGTTCTCTGGCTTCAGGACCCAGTGATTCTATCAAAAGTCAGCTAAGACAATCAGGGCACTTGGAGGATTTGTCACCTCGTCAGGGAATGTCAGGAACTTTGACTCGATCCCTCTTGCCTGCAGAACATTGAAGGCGGCCAGGCCTTCTGCAATGGGTATTCGATAGTCCTTTGAGGAATGGATGACAAGCTGAGGTGTCGACCAACTCGCAAAGTGCTCGCTTGGATCCCACTTTCTCCAATCAGACAACCTTGCAGGGCCGAAGTTATTGTGTCCCTGTGCAGCCGGCGACGGATCACCTGGAGCTGGCTTATACCCTGGGTCAAACCAAGGAAGCCCTCCAAGGTCATAGAATGGAAAATACAGTTCCTCTGTGCCCAGCATACCACCTGCGAAGGAGGTGATGCCGTCGTGGCAGACGAGAGCTTTGAACTTTCGTCCCAGGTCATGTCCTTGTATCCAGTTCATCCTGGCAGGCCACATGGTCAGTGAACGAGTCAGCACCCGAATCAGACTCATTGTCGCTTACATATATCCACCATAACTTGCACCCAGAGCTACAGCTCGGCTGTGATCGGCCTCGGGCATATTGGAGCTGGCCCATTCGAAGACATTCACAATGTCTTGGTACGGATCACCTCCCCAGTTCCGCCGAATTGCATCCGTAAACTCTTGACCGTATCCAGTACTGCCTGTCGGATTTGGGGTTATGACAATATAGCCCTGCTCTGCGAAGATCATTGGATTCCAGCGTGTCGACCAGTTGTCGGCCCAAGCACTTTGAGGACCTCCATGTATCAAGTAGGCGACGGGATACTTTCGTGAGCTGTCAAAATTGCTTGGTCTCACCACGATGCTGTGAACTTCTCGGTTGATCTTTGGATTACTGGCAGGTGTCCATATCGAGGACACTTGAGAAGGCTTTAGGCCCCCAAGCTTAGATCCTCCTCCGGAATTGGAGCTTGTCCAGCTTATGTGCGATTCTGCCTGGCCTGCAGGTAGATGCGGCGCAATGATGACGAAGAGCGAGTTGTCCACCAGAGAGCTGCCTGAAGCGAAAATGCGACCATCTGCAAGTGGCCTAAAATCTCCAATGGAGCCTTGTCTGGTCAATGCCTGCGGCTCTTTCTCTGTCAGATCCGCCGGGAGTCTGAAAAGCTTTACGGCGCCACTGTCTTCGGCTGTCACGAGAAGCTCTTTCCCATCTGCTGTCCATGCGAGTGATGCGGGACTTCTATTCCACTGGCCTTCAGAAGTAGACGAAAAGGCGCGCCGTGGATTTCGCGCTGGATCCTTGATTTCGTCAAGCACGAAAATGTGGTTCTTGTCTGCCTCGTAGCCACGCGTCCGCATCATCAGAAATGCGGCCTTCGATCCATCGTTGTTGAAAGCCGGTGATCCTGCAGCGCCTTCGAAGTCCGGGACGATCACTTGCTGCAGGATTGGCGCCTTTTGCCCTGCCCAGTCTTGGACGTGAAGGATGTACACATTCTCTTTCGTGTTGAGCGCTGGGTTCAGCGTGGGGTCTTTCGCCACGAATATGATACCATGTGGGCTGATGTCGAAGTTGTCGGTGCCACCAAAAGGACGAATTGGACTTTCTAGACCGGTTTTGTGTAATCCATTGGTGTAGTCTGATAGAGTGAACTTTCCCTTGCTTGATCTCGACAGTTTCGCGTACCAGAGGGCGTTGGTCTGCTTTGTGGTCCACGAATCCCAGTGCCGCACAAACTGGCTGGTGTAGATCCTGGCGGTAGATTGCGGCTTCTTCTCAGTCTCCGGATTGAAGACGGTATCTTTGCCTCGTTCGACCTGAGCTGAGAATACTACTGCATAACTGTCTGCATCGAGCTTCTTGACCCTGAGATTTCCAGCAGGTCCTTCGATTGTTCCGGCAACGTAGTGCGATGTTCCGAGATTGGACTCTCGAATGACCTGAGACACATGTTAATATGAGACGAAGCAGGACACAGCAATGTGTAACCGACCTCGCTGACGCTCGCCACGTACAAGCTGGTGACTCCATCCTTCTCGGCCTGCAAGCACGTGAAGTTGTCATCGTCCAGCCAGTTTGGGTCACTGATGTCGTCCTCCTTGGCCAACTCGTGACTTTCGCCAGACTTGACTTCCAAGACCCTTAGCTCGTTGGTCTTGCTATGCGTTTGGAAGCTGTACGTGGAGACGGTGTAGAGCACATGCGTGGCACTTGGGTTAGGAACACCGGCACTCCGCCGAGGCGCGGACAGCAATACCTTGGGCGTGAAATTCATTGCGCGTTGAACCATTTGAAAGGCTGGGAGAGATGTCGCTGAGCAAAGGTGGCGCGATAGAGTACGTAGACGAAGCCGGGTTGCAGCCTTGTGAAACTGGCGACGAGCCAATCGCGTGGGAAAAGCGGGCGAAGCTTCCAAAGCACAGTGAGTAATCAACCGTTGGAGGACTGCAGGTGTTGGAAATGGAGATATTTCAGAAAGCGCGCGAGAGGAGTTCATCAGCAGTGATGAGGACAAGTCTCCAACGTGGTGAAGTCTGCGGGGCGAGGATCTAGTGCACAAGTGCCGGGGTAGGAAGGTGCAATGGACCAAACTCGCAGGGAAGGCGCGTCTATATGAACAAGTCATGGCTGTCGTTATGCTCTATCTATTATACAAACGTATACTGCAGGCGGCTCTACTCGATGTCCAGCGCCGCGTCTCCGTCGTCAGGAAGCGCCGCCACGACTTCTTCACAAATGTGAATCAGCTCATCGATATCCGGCCGTTCTGCAGGCTCAACGGCGAGACATCGGCGCACGACGTCCTTCACGGGGTCCGATATGATGTCGTCTCTCTTCTTGCTGGCCTCATCGATGTCAGAGACGCGCTGCTTTCCGCGCTTGGCCTCAGCTGCGCCCTCGTCAGGAAAGCGCCAGTCACCACCCAGCACGCACAAAGAAAGCGAGCCACCCGTCTCTTCGCTTCTCGCTTCGAAAGGCGACTTCCCAACCAGGCATGCGTAAAGCGTGCATCCCATGCTCCAGATGTCCACCTTCGTGTCTATCACTGTATCCGTCTTTACGTCGAACAGCTCGGGCGCGCGATATGGCATGGTGCTGTGCTCCGCTGCCTGGTCTTGAACTTGCAATGCCATCGCTCTACTCGTGATCGGTGTCGGTGAGGGCGCGAGCGAACCTAAATCCATCAGAATGGGCTGTGTCCCGGTATCCGCAATCATAATGTTTCCCGGCTTGATGTCTCGGTGCGCGTAGCTGCGCGTCTGTCCTTCTGCTACGCCTTCTTGAGCTGCTATCACCTCGCTCTCCATCAGCGGCTCTTGCTGCTCGTTCTCGTCATCGTCATCGCGCTGGCTCCTCCGCCGACTCTGGTTGGCACGTGTCACCTCCTCTTCTGCTTCGCGATCTGCTTGTGCAGCTTCCTGGCGCACGCCTTTTGCTTTCCTCCGACTTGCCCTACCGCCAGGCACGCCTCCCACCTTGTACTGGTGCATGGCCTTTAGCGCTCGGCACACCCCCAGGAACAGTACCATAAGCCGTCTCTCGGGAAAGCGCGCGCGATTGACCAAGTTCGCATTGATCGCATCTTGCAGATTTCCTCGACGATAGTAAGGCAGTAGGATGTACACCGTCTTGCTGCCAGCATCGCCTCCTCGGTCGCTCTCCACGGCATGGTCAATGGCGTGTATTATGTTTGGATGGGGAGTGAATAGACTGTATGCTTCAACCTCTTTGAGCGCAAGTGAGACAGACTCCTCGCCGAAAGGACATCGAATCTTCTTCAGCGCATATAGTGTTGGATCGCCCGGTGATTGTACCAAGTAGACGTAGCTGAAGCCTCCCTCACCCAGCAGTCGCAAGATTTTGAATGATCGGCCATTGATCTTCAGTGATGGAGTCGATGGGAAGCATGAAAAGCAATTGCCGAGTTGCCACAGTCCGTCCAGGACATAGTGCGACAGCTGCTCGACCAGCGTGGGAGACATGATGTGGAAGTGGATGTTGTTTGGAACGGTGAAGATGGTCAGCAGCTGGATGTGGAGAGCATAATTTGCATAATTTGCACAATTTGCATAATCTGCACTTCTTCCAAACGAGGAGCATTCTGACCCTGAGAATGCCACAGTACGCACTTTCGGCAGACCGCAGTCAGTAGATTCACCCGATAATGCTCACTGCGGCTCCGACACATGAATATAGCCTTACCTCCAGCTCTGCAGCTATCGAGAGCTGTGAGCATCTTGTTCGAGAAGGTCGTGTCAGGATGTTGCTCTAATCCTCACCAGGGATCAACCTCTCCCAAGTCTACTCAAGCCAGTAGCGAATCGCACCCGTGTGCTCCGTGCCTGGTGAGGATCTTCATCTTGCCCGAAAGAGGATCTGGGGGCCGTAGTGAAATGCGGCGGATTTAAGTCAAGTCTCGATCCTACTAGCCACATTGGTACTCTATCTTGTAATTCGAGGTAGCAGACGTTAGATACACCAGCCAGTTGTGGTGCAGTGTGCGTAGAAGCTTATACTCACAACGGGTGAAGTGTGTTCAATTCACCCATGAGGAGAATTTCAATAAGATGCTCGGCCAGTTGCAGTCCAGGCGGCGTAGGAGCCGACCAGCCATACGATTTGTACTTGAGCAAGAGGCGAAACGGTAATGTGAGGATGAGTATGGATGATCCGCTTGCACAGCTCGTGCAAACCGTCAGCCTTAGTTGGCTCCTACTTTCGAGTTTAGGCGAGCGCCACGCAAAATCAATGTAGTACGTTGCTAATGCTTTCTCCTATTGCTTGAGCTAGGCTGTAGTATAGCACGCGAAAGCGATATTCTAGCTGTAGAGTATGTCAACACCTAAGCAGACTTGGCATACAAGTTCTAGCAATAATTATGCAATAATTATGCTGCAGTCCCCCACAGTGTGGTCATTGTTGATTGAGAAGCGAAGAGTGCCCTTCTGTAGCAGCTGAAGACTGGCATGACAGGTAGCGACATGTGGCAGGATGCACGTTACCTGGCAGACAGATATGGTTGGTAACTTTCGATTTCTGTTTGCGACTTAGTTTACAAGCAGAGGGACGAGATATGTTCGACGCAGAGAGACGAAGTGAGAGAACCTGCAACACCGTTCAAATTTGAGGGCAATCCATGGAATTTGGCCCCTGCATCGGAGCTTCACTTCACACAAAAGTCTTGGCAGACCCACTTCAAGACAAAATTGCATCTCCACTTCCGCTCCTATTACGCACACGCATAAAAACTGATGCACGCGATCTGGAAATGCGCCAGGCAGCACGCCGCCGTTTCCCAAAACGCACGGCACTCCCAGCACGCAGCAAATGGCAAAAAGAATTGTTCCTTCGGCAAGGCTTGAACTTGCAACCTCTCGATGCTCTGACATGTAATTACAATGTCATAACAGTCGAACGCGCTAGCCAATTGCGCCACGAAGGAGCAAACGAACGCGTTGTTGCGTTGTTGTTGTTGGAACGGACGAAGTTGCGGCATTTATGTAGCTCAAGTGGGGCTCTCTGCGGGCTTCTCGCGGGCATCCCACGCTATCCCCGCGTTGCCAAGCCGAGCCGGAACTCTAAACATTAATTGCAGCAGCGTCGACTTTGACCCGCTACGACTTCCAGTTCAACTACAGCAAATTCATCATCATGGTAATCAAATCAATGCAACAACTCTCCATTCCACATGTGTGAGTAGCTATTTCACCTGCTGATCTAGCCCAATCACACCCTTCATAACCCCATCGTTTCCCTGCAACACCACCCTCGGCCCCACATACCCCGTGCGACTCTTCCACAGATATCCTACGACCAGCACCGCCGTCACGCCCGAGAAAATCACACTCGTCCAATTCATCGACTCTGCACTTGCAACCGGGTAGGTGTACGGGAACATGTAGATTATGTTAAACACCACAATGTACGCGCACGCGATTCCAATGATAATGTACGCCGAAGCGCCAGACAGCCAGAACGGGCCGAGTTTGACGTGTCTCCTCCGCGTAAGGAGGTGCGGGAGGAGAGCGGCGAGGTAGGACATTGTAGTGAGTATGGCAAACGAAGCGACGAAAGCGTTGAAAGCCGTGGCGGAGGCGACGTAAATGGCGCCGAGGATAGTACCGGATACGGCGACGATGAGTTGCGCGTGGAATGGGTTCTTGAACCGCGGGGAGACTTGGCCGATAAAGGCGGAAAAGGGCGTGGCGTCGTCGCGGCCGAGGGTCCAGAGCATGCGGCCGGCGGTCATCCAGGCTCCCGGGACAGTGAGGAGGATGTTGAGGAAGAAGATGAAGAGGAGGGCCATAGTTCCGGCATTGCTGCGGGTTGCTTGGCGGTAGATCTCGGCCAGCGGGAGGGAGACGATGGTGGAAGCGAAGACGTCGTCGAGAGATGTAACAGAGTAGAGCTGGGCAGGTGTTAGTAGGGCTGGCAGATATGAGTCCGTCAGACTTACAAGGGCAATGTAGAATGCAAACGCCATGAGGAATCCGGTGATTAGTTGAGTAAAGACACCTTTTGGCACATTCACCTTTGGATTTGGACACTCTTCGCTCAAATGGCAGACTGCATCGGGTGTGCCCACTGCGTATGCGCCGTTGAGCATTCCCATTCAGAAAGACTAATCCATCGCTGCTCCAGCCTGTTAGATTCTGAAACTGACCCCATACAAAAGCGTTGCTCGCATATCCAGCTCCGGTCGTGCTGGGCACGATGGCCACAGTCAACAAGGACACCACGAAGAACGTGACGCAGATGATGCCGCTCGCAGTCGCACATCGAGCAATATACTTTTGTCCAAACATGACAATTAGGTTGTCCGTCCAGACGATGAAGAGAAATGCGATGAAGACGTGCCAGCGTTGGAGGACATATTCCGGGTGGTACAGGTTGTACATTGCCACGACAGCATTGGCTGCGAATAGCGATGTGGATGAAGAGCCGAAGGTCCACGCCACGCAGTTCCACCAGCCCGCATACCATGAACAGGCTCTGCCGTACTTTGGCCCTGCGGTCACCGAGGCCCAATGGTAGACATTGGCAGACGATGGCATTGCGGAACTGAGCTCCGAGAGGCCGGCGCAGATGAATGCATAGAAAAAGGACGCCGCCATCAGGCCGTAGAGCACGCCCGGTCCGCCTCCATTGTAGAGACTGTGGCTGTTAGAATAGGGTGAGGATACTGAGGTCATCGGACCTACGCCAACACCAACGATCCTGCTCCCGCGCCCCAGGCATTGTCAGAAATGATTGCTTGACTGGCGATCGACCAGAGTCCCCACGTTCGGTCGAGTTCCTGCACGTGTCCGGACGTGTTGACGGGGTCTTCGGCGTGAAGAACATGTGAATCTGTGACCACACGCTTCTCGGGATCAGTCATGTTAGTACAGTCTCGCCTTTACTGGCACAAGACTGGAGTGCAAATCGAGGAGAAATGGAGAAATGGAGGCCCATCCAACGTGCCTATTCTAGATCTCGCGGATCCTTTCCAGGCCCGCATGATTGTCCGGCCACAGACGAGCCACGATAGCAGCAGCCAAGAGAACAGGTGGTACTGGGCTCATGCGCGATGCTGTGAACGTGCAACTACAGACGGCAGGAGGATGAATCTTGGATGAGATAGGCGCAAAAAGGGAGTGCAGGGGACAAGCCGGGCGGCGGGCCGACAGCTGCAGACGGCAGATGAAGTTCATGATGGAAAAGGCACAACGGTATGGAGTGTATGTCGTCTCTGAAGGAATATCGTTATCATAGTGAACATCTGATGAGGGCATCAACGACGTTCTACATAGGTAATTCGTTGCTGAAAATTGATTCCATACGAATCTCAATCTTTGGCCTCAGCTTTGTCTCGCTACACTTCTGAACGTCGGCGCTAGTTCTAGTATTATTGGAGGAAAGTCTTGTGAAGGACACAAAGTGAGGGTCGATATCACCACCAGGACTCCGACACGGCGTCATGGCGGGTGACGAAGACAGAAGCGCCAAACGACGGCGCATCGATCACGGCGGCGACGATTACGAGCATTTCGCAGCACAACCACAGACCAAGCTCAAGGACTCATATCGACCTGCATCGCACACTCCACACTCTCGCCACCAAAGAGACGACCGGAAAGATGACCGGAAAGACGACCGCAATGGCACGCCGCCTCGTCCGCACCAGACCGAGTTCGATGGACCCGAGGCAGGTGTCGACGACGACGATGCCGCCGCCCTGGACCGCGACTGGTACAATTACGGTGAGGATGGCGCCGTGTTGGGCGACGAAACCCACAATCCGTTCGGAGGCACCGAGGACACGACGTGGGCCGATCAGGAACGAGAGAAGGAGCTGTTGGAGAAGAAAATGGCAGTGCGCAGCAAGGTGAATCCCAAGTTTCTGCAGCGGCAAAAGGACAACGACGCATGGGAGACGAATCGCATGCTGGCATCGAGTGTTGCGCAGACGAGGGACAATTTCAACAGCCTGGACGACGAAAACGAGGAGACGCGAGTGCATCTGCTCGTGCATGATCTCAAACCGCCATTCCTGGACGGCAAGACGGTCTTCACGAAGCAGCTGGAGCCAGTCAGTGCAGTCAAGGACCCGCAGAGCGACATGGCCGTGTTTGCAAAGAAGGGCAGCAAAGTGGTGCGGGAGAGGAGGCAGCAAAAGGAGAGGCAGAAGCAGGCCCAGGAAGCCACCAGCGCGGCAGGCACGACGCTAGGGAATGTGACGGGCGTGAAAGAGGAAGACACAGACTCTGCAGCTCCAGCGCCTGCGGATGAGCACGAAGGGAAGAACAAGGGCAGCAAGTTTGCGCAACACATGAAGAAGCAAGATGCAGGCCAGTCGGACTTCTCGAGGACCAAGTCGTTGCGCGAGCAGAGGGAGTATCTGCCGGCATTTGCGGTACGGGAGGATCTACTTCGCGTGATTCGAGACAATCAAGTTATCATTGTTGTGGGACAGACGGGATCGGGAAAGACAACGCAATTGACGCAATTCTTGTACGAAGATGGCTATGCAAAAAGCGGCATGATTGGCTGTACGCAACCGAGACGTGTCGCAGCCATGTCGGTCGCGAAACGTGTCAGCGAGGAGATGGAGGTTCCACTGGGAGGCACGGTGGGTTACGCGATTCGGTTCGAGGACTGCACCAGCAAGGAGACTTCAATCAAGTACATGACGGACGGCGTGCTGTTAAGAGAGTCGCTCACAAACCCTGATCTGGACCAGTATAGCTGCATCATCATGGACGAAGCGCACGAGCGTGCGTTGAACACCGATGTGCTAATGGGCCTGATTAAAAAGGTGCTCGCGCGACGACGAGATCTCAAGTTGATCGTCACATCAGCAACGATGAACGCGGAACGCTTCTCTCGCTTCTATGGTGGAGCGCCAGAATTCTTAATTCCAGGTCGGACATTTCCAGTCGACATTCAGTACTCGAGATCACCCTGTGAGGACTACGTCGATAGCGCCGTCCGGCAGGTGCTCGCCATTCACGTCAGTCAAGGACCGGGCGATATTCTCGTCTTCATGACTGGACAGGAGGATATTGAGGTGACCTGTGAGCTGGTTGCAGAGCGCCTGGCTCAGTTGAACGATCCGCCAAAGTTGAGCATCCTGCCCATTTACTCGCAAATGCCTGCAGACCTGCAGGCAAAGATCTTTGACCGAGCAGAACCGGGAGTTCGAAAGGTCATTGTTGCCACCAACATCGCCGAGACGTCTCTCACGGTTGATGGTATCATGTTTGTTGTCGACTGTGGCTTCAGCAAGTTGAAAGTGTACAATCCACGTATGGGCATGGACACACTGCAAATCACCCCAGTCAGTCAAGCCAACGCCTCTCAACGTGCCGGTCGCGCAGGAAGAACAGGACCGGGGCGAGCATTCCATCTCTACACAGAACGTGCCTTTAAGGAGGAGTTCTATGTTGCAACGATTCCTGAAATCCAGCGCACGAATCTCGCAAACACAGTCCTCCTGCTCAAGTCACTTGGCGTCAAGGACCTTCTCGATTTTGACTTTATGGATCCACCACCTCAAGACACGATCACGACCTCGCTTTTTGACCTCTGGGCATTGGGAGCCCTTACAAATCTCGGGGAGCTCACCGATATGGGCCGCCTCATGACTTCGTTTCCAATGGATCCTTCACTTGCCAAGCTGGTTATTGCCTCTTCAACAACATACAATTGCGCCGAAGAAATGGTTACGATCGTCTCCATGCTCTCAGTACCATCCGTCTTCTACCGACCAAAAGAGCGCCTCGAAGAAGCCGACGCCGCCCGAGAAAAGTTCTTCGTTCACGATTCTGACCATTTGACCCTTCTCACCGTCTACCAGCAATGGGTGTTCAACGGCCGCAAAGACGGCTGGTGCGTCAAACACTTCCTCCACCCAAAAGCCCTCCGCCGAGCCGAGGAAATCCGCCAACAAATCACCGACATCATGACCTCGTCCAAAATGTCCATCACATCCTGCGGCTACGACCTCGACATTGTCCGCGAATGCATCTGCTCGGGCTACTACCACCAAGCTGCCAAACGCAAAGGCCTCGGCGAGTACGTCAACCTCCGCACCAGCGTCACCATGAACTTGCACCCGACATCCGCGCTCTACAACTCCGGCGACCCGCCCGACTACGTCGTCTACCACGAACTCATCCTCACCAGCAAAGAGTACATGTCCGTCGCCACGTCCGTTGACGCGCACTGGCTCGCGGACCTCGGCGGTGTGTTTTACTCGGTCAAAGAAAAAGGGTATAGTGCTGTCAAGGGTCGACGCGAGATTGAGTACAGCAAAAAAGCTGAATTGGAAATTCAGATTGAAAAGGACCGCAGGCAGGCTAAAGCCGATTTGGACAGGGAGAGGAGTGGTGAGGGAGGGAAAAGTAAGAGTAGTAGTACTGTGGTCAAGAGTGCGGTCAGGAGGCCTGGAATTGGTGCAAAGGGAGGCGGGAGTAGTGTTGTTAAGCCTGTCATTGGGAGGCGGAGATGATGATGTAGTTTATGGAACACACAACCGACATGTCTGTCTTCCTCGTCTTTAACAGCTCTGACATCTTCCTTCGCCACATGCTGCTCACCTATCTATTCCTCAATGTAATGGAGGATCACGCTGGCTGACGACTTTTTCGGTATGGTTCACAGGACCAAGTTGTCACTGCACGGATCAGCAACGACCATGAATACAAAGCCGAACATAAAGACACCTCCAGTAGCTGAAATGTGCATCCAGTAGTACATCTTGCCGCAGATAAAGTGCTTTCAAAACACCAGACTGATGAGGTCTGGTCTAGCCCACTACTTCTTCCAAGAAACGCCAAAGCGAGAATCATACAGAGCAGCAACAAGACATGCCATGCCGATATGCACAAAATGGTCCTCTTGACCCCCGTCCATCCATCCGCATCATCATGCCTCATACGTCAAGATTCTGACTATCCCTGCATCTCAACATCACCGTTTTGTTGGGTCGTACTCTTCTTGGTCTCCGCTACTGCTGCCGCGTCGCCGATCTCGACCAGGGACGAAAAGGCAGAGTTCTTCTTCTCGACATCTTCCTTACTCAAGTCTCTCATGCCGCTGTTGTTCATCTCATATCGATCTTTGACACTCTCCAAGCGATGTTCTTTCACCTCACTAGCTGACCGCACGCCGTTGGGCCCGCCTTGGCGTTCAGGAAGACTGGCATGAAAGCTCTCGAACGAGTTGGCCTGGAAGAATGTGCGGTAATTGTTGACCGCAATTCGTAGCTCAAGCCTCTCTTCATTCTTAATGTCCAAGAATCGTGATCGTGGCTGGTAGGCCTCGTCATTTGTCGTTGGAGGGAAAGAATCTGCTGTCGGATCGACTCCAGACTGCTTGATGTTGCTGATGAGGAAGGGCATCTCAACAGCGCTTTGGTCGACTTCGGCAGTATTGTCAGTAGAGGTATATGAGGCAATGTAGTACCGCCAGCGCTGTTCACGATCGAGAGCCGAGAGGCCATCGTCGGCGACCGGATCTTCACGTTTCGAGACGAAGATCTTGACCTTGGAGGCCACCTGGTCCTGTGATTAAGTCAGTCTCTGCATATCAGCAATGTTTCCGGCTGCACTCACGTAGTCGATGCGGTACAACTCGTTGTCCTTGATCAGCTTCTCAAACGCCTTGCGGTAGTCCGTCTGCTGCTGTGCCGTGCTATGATCCTTGAGCCTGTCTTTCTTGAAGAGCGCAAATATCTCCGCGGACTTGTCCTTGCTGTCGCCATTCATGACTTGCGCTGCGTCTTTGGCTAGCGTGGCTACCAGCTTCTCAAGTGGGTATAGCGGGTATCCTGATTGGAGATAGAAGCGACGCAGTGCCTCCTCGACCTCAACAAATTCGATGCTTCCATTGAGCACTTCCTCAAACTTCTGCAGCATCTGGTTGTAGAATGAAGCATTGTCAGAGGTGTCCGGGAAGAAGTCACTTGGCATCTTGTCGATAAGACCCAGTTCAGCCGCGGGTCTTGCAAGCGAGGCGTGCTTGACTGCTTTGCGCACGGAAGCCTCTGCACACTTCAATCTGTACAGGCGCTCGTACAGCATGACAAACAGCCTGACAAAGCAGTAAAGTGTGCTGTTGGCCCAGCATCTGTACAAGTCGCGTCGCTGTGGTTGGAGCGGATTGACGTCCTTGCCATCCCGGGTCATGTTCCCGGTGGTCGGGTGCTCTGTCCATCTGCTGCTGCTGGCCTCCTTCACATCTGACACCTCTGTGCTGTCAATGGCCATGTCCTCGGGATCGGCATTCGAGCCACCTTCGGGCGTGGAGGCCCGGCTGTTCGAAGCCTGGCTACCTTCACGTTCCTTCCCTGCAAGCTTGCGCCCCCGACTGCTCGGGTCCAAAGCGGCACGCAGAAGACCACCGTTCTTGCCAGTGCCCTTGCGCGATCCAACAGATGCTGCATCATCAGCGCCAACGGGTGCTTCATCGTCTAGCTCGTCGTTTTTCCTAGACTGCAGTCGTGTCCGGAACACTTCACCATCGAAACCGAAGAACAGGGGTACAAAGTCTTCGATAAATCCAGCGAGTTTAGGATGATCGGTATCCATCTGGGTGCGGACGTGTACCAGCAAGAGATGAGTTGTGTCAACGAGGACATCCAGATCATCGATGGTGAACTCGAGCTGTGGTTCGCGCAGCAGTGCTGGATTAGACAGGCCCGCGCGCCTCATCTCCTCATAGCGAACATTGATCTCGCCTTGCAGAGTTTTCGATTGAAATGCGCGCCGGTCGACGTTCTTGGCTTGCACGGCTTGATGGTCAAGCGACTTCCAGAACATCTTCTGTGTCTGCTCGCGCCACACTTTTTCCCACTCACGCTGGCCCATCTTCCAGGTTTCCAGACGCTCCTTCACTCGGTTCAGCAGGATCGGAATGACTTGATATGGCCGTTCACGGAGATTATCGATGACTTCGGCGCCCTTCTCGCGACCGTACAACTTCATGATGACGCGCTTGTAGATGGTATTGCTCTGGCCTCCAAGTCCATCAGGAAGCTGATACGCGCGTTGCTCATCATCCGTGCGGCGTCGAAGTTGAGTCGCAATAGGCTCCAACAGCTGTATCGTGCGCGAGGCCGCCTCAATGTTGAAGTCGTAATCGTGTCGCTCTTCCTCAATCCTGTGAAGGCCCTCTTCGTGAACATTTTTGCGATGCGCGATGAAACCGCTGTCTTCGGATGCCCACGTCGGGTGAGAAGCCCATTCATCATTGAGCACGGAGTTGCAGAGCTCATCACGGCCGCTGCATGGCTTCTGCCGTTCCCTTTTCGGCAGAAGACGGTAGCTAGGCCCCAGACCCCTGCAGTTGCTGAGCATCACTCGTCCAGGTGGAATCCGCGGCCTGTTCTCAATGACCACATCGCGCTCATCGTAGCCGAGCCAATCCTCGAACCACTTCACCAGATCTGGGTTGGAGCCAATGAACGACTTGACTCGGAAGAGAAGCGTGGTGCGGTCGATGAGATCTTGGCTGAAGAGATTGCACAGCTTGAGGAACTCGTTGTAGACATTCTTGTTGCCGATCGCCTTCTTCGCCTTGTCAAAGAAGCTCATCTCGTCACTTGTAGCTGCGGAAGTGGTGGTCGGAGGCAGAGGGGCCGGCAGTGATGGTATGAGGGTTGGAGAGGTCGGCGGCTGTTCATTCTTCGCAAGGACATGATTGGGCTTTGTTCGCTTTCCAGGTGGACCTGCCATGTACGGCGGCTTGCTGGAACCGCCTTGTCCAGGCATGTTGTCTGGAGGACCAGTGCCTTGCCGCTTCCTCTTGTTGTCCTTGGAGGCCGGAGTGGGTGCGAAGTTACCCACGGGTGGCAATCCACGGCTGTGTGCTGGAGTGCCCATCTCGCGGGAGACGACCGGGCTGTTGTACATGCCTTCGCCAGCGGTACTACGCATGTCCGATACCTGTGCAATCTCCGCGTTCGCTCGCGCTCGCTCTGCAGCTTTGGCCTGGGCCGCCGACTCTGGCAGGAACTGCTTGAAGTCCTCGAGAAGATCTTTGGCACCTTTGAACAGATGCGTGACCTGGCTGTAAACGTCCTGTATTGGTTTCGATTCGCGCTGATAGGTCTGCAATATCTCCAAGAACTGTTTGTAGATGTCTGGCTGCGAGCTGAAGCGGTTCTGAAACACAGTCAGTGAATGTCAGAACACAAAGAACCGTTACCATTAGAGCTCAGTTGTGAAATGACGGCTCGACCCAGCAACGGCAATTAACGACGTACCTTAATTTTGTTCACATAGCTGATGGCGTGGTTGAATTCGACGGGTCCACGCTTTTCCATGCCAGCTGCATCGACAGCCATGACATCCGCGCCGTGCATTGGCAACGGCGTTGCGCGTGGTGACACTCCTGCCGGAAGACCAGCACCTGCCGGAAGACCAGCAAGCGCGCCGGCTGCAGTGACGGTCGCAGCATTGCCGAGCGACTGCATTCCGCGCTGATCTCTGGTGTGGGCAGTGACCAACTCCTCGTGAGCTTGCCTGCGTGCAGCTGTCTCAGCTGGTGATAGGTGTTGCTGGCCTGGCGCGACCGGGCCCACGGGTCTTCCGCTGGGAGAGAATGCCATTTGCGCACTGCCAGGCTGCGGCGTGAAAGAGCCATCTGCCGGTCGAGGTCCGTCAGTTGTGCCATTCCTGCTAGGTGGCCGCGGCATAGCTTGGACTGTGGTTCCCATGGGAGTTGTAACGCGAATGGAGTTCGGGTCGTCTCCAGCTCCGCACTCGATCCGATACCCAGGTGGCAGAAACGTGTTGAAGCCCTGAATGAGCTCCGGATTGCCCGCAAACAGCGTGCTGACTCTGCCAATGACGCCCGGGGTATCAATCGCGCCACTCTTAAAGTCTTTCATGATGTCGAGGAAGCGGTTGTACACGTCCGGATGATCAGCGAACTGCACCTTCACCTGATCCAAATAGCTCAAGGCATCGTTCAGGATCGGCTGTTGACCTTGTCCTTGACCTTGAGTCTGCTGCCCTTGCGCCATCGGCTGCGGTTGTTGCTGTGCTGGCGGCGGAGCCTGTGCGCCCGGTCCGTATGGTGCTAACATGCCTGGCTGCATCTGCTGAGGCGGAGGCGGCTGACTCTGCTGCACGGGACCTCCGCCAAACACATTGGGCGGGCCCTGCGGCGCACCGAGGGAGTGATGCTGCTGTCCGACGTGCCCTGCAATGTTCGGATTGCCCAGCAGGCCATTGGGGCCATGGATCGTGCGAGGTCCTACTGCGACGGGCTGATGCAGATGGACCGGAGGGCCCTGTTGAGACTGGTGTAGAGGCGCTTGCTCCATGCGTTGGCGCTCTGCCTCGCGATGCCGCCTGTCCTCTTCCTCTTTGATGTGTATCTGCTCGGCTTCACGTGCTCTTTCGCGCTCCCGCTGCTCTACCATGCTCTGCTGGCCGGTGACCTGACCAAGGCCGGGCAGCGCAAAGCCTGGACCCTGAGGAGGCGGTGGAGGTCGCTCGTCTGGTCGTTGCGCCTGCGAGGGCGGCTGTCGAGGGGACTGTTGGCTCAAGCCTGCGAGGCTCGCCAGAGAGTGGCCGGTGGAGTGGAAGCTCGCAAAGGGGCCGCCAGGCGCAGGTAGTCCACTGGGAGCATGCGGCGGAGACTGCTGGGGGTTGTGCTGTGGTGTGCCGGGTCTGTTGCAAAGAGAGAGTTAGCTTTCATTGACAGTGGCTTTGACGTGCTGACGGGAGGACACCACTGCCTCGAACCTCGTCGCAGGATGGGACAGAGCTTACCCGTAGCCATGAGCAGGCCGCGGCGGCTGTGAGTGCGCCTGATGCGCATTGTCATGTCCGTTCCCGCCAGGCTGGTGCGGCGGCCAGCTGCGGTGAGGGCCTTGGTCCATGGCTCGATGTGCTGCCGGCGCCGAGAAGTCGACGACGGGGAGGAGGAGAAGATGAAAGGATCTTTTCCAGCGGCGCCTCTGCTACCCTTTCAACGATAGTCCGGCGAGGGGCATTCAGGCAGTGTTGTTGCTGTTGCTGGGTCGATGGGCTCCAGTAGAACAATTGCCAGCTCGCTCGCGTATCGAGATGTCGAAACAGACAAAGCGCGCGCGCGGCTGTCGATGGCGGTATTTGCAAGCAGCTCGGCGAGTGTGTGTATTTCGATGATGAGCGTGGTCGATTGCGGTCACCTCTCTTCTGACGTCTGGACGCGACTCTGTCGCCAGCAGCCAGCAGAGATCACAAGTCAAGATGATCAGGGACGCTTGGCGTAGGAAGCGGCAGTGACGCCCTTCCGAGCTCGGCTTACCACGTCTATTAGCTTTGCTCTACCGAACTTAGAACCCATCAATCACCAGTGGTGCCTGTCCATCAATCACCAGTGGTGCCTGTCCATCAATCACCAGTGCCTGTCCATCAAAGTCATCTGCTTTACCAGCTATATTACCACTAACCAACACAACATGTCCGCCAGCGACCCAGGATTCATAGCTGCTCTGGAAGAAGCAAAGCAAGGCGCCGCAACAGGCGGCGTCCCCATTGGCGCATGTCTCGTGGCCGCAGACGGCACCATTCTTGGTATGTGCTTTCATGATTCTACGCGAGCAGGAGCAGGAGTAGTAATGAGCATGCTAACAGTCGATGCGTGAAACGGTTAGGCCGAGGCCATAATATGCGAGTGCAAAACGGCTCAGCGATTCTACATGTATGTGCACAATAGATAGCCATGACAGCAGTCTCTCGTCTGATGCATCTTCCCCAGGGCGAGACTTCTGCTCTCGAAAATGCTGGGAGACTTCCCGCTTCGGCGTACAAAGGAAGCACCATGTACACGACGCTCTCTCCATGTGACATGTGCACTGGGGCGTGTATCCTGTACAAGGTCTCCCGCGTGGTCATTGGGGAGAACAATACCTTTGTCGGAGGAGAGGAGCACCTCAAGCGAAAGGGCATCGAGGTGATCAATCTTCAAAATTCCGAAGCCGAGCAGTTGATGAAGGATTTCATCACGGCGCACCCCGAAGACTGGTTTGTTATCATGCGCGGTTGAAGAGGCGTCGAACAGGGTTGGCTGACGGTACGACTCAGGTACGAAGATATTGGCGAGGATAGATAAATGCCGCACACGCTGTTGGTCGTTCAATGCTCATGCGCGCTGCTGGAAGCCTCGCTTTGCCAATTGACTCTTTTCCTGCCATGAGCTCCGTTGTCGCCTACCAATCGCCGTGGAGAATGTTCCGCTCGTGCATCTTCTGCTCTGCCGCCTTGATGTCTACGAGCTTCGACATTTTCTCGTCCTGGTATTCACCTAGAGCATTGTAGTTGGCAAGCGCGTCTTCGATGGAGCACTCGCACAAAGTCATGAGCTACCTGATAGTCTGTGGATCTCCTGGAAATAAAACTTGAGGTCATCGGGATTGACCCAGGGAGTGATGCCTTGTCACAGTCAGCGGACGCAATCAATCTCAGGCCCATACTCCACATACCATGACCTAGGTTGGCGATCCAGCCTTGCTTTCCACCACCAAATCCAGCGACCATCCCTTCGACAACTTTCGTGATGGCGGCGTGTCCACCATACAGCACTCCCGGATCTGCGTTTCCTTGCAGCACTTTGCCGTGCTTCTGTGCAATAGCATATGCCTCTTTCGGATCGTGCAACCAGTCCAAACCCACGACATCGTATTTCGTCTGGCACAATCTGTCCACCGCGTACCAAGCTCCTTTCGCAAACACGACCATTGGCACAACTTCTTCCCCAAGCTCTTGCACCCTCTTGGGCAGATGATCCGCAATGTACTCAAGGTAAGGCAGAGAAAACTCCTTGAACGTCGCGGGGCTCAGCTCTCCCGCCCACGAATCGAAAACCTGCACAATCTGTGCTCCAGCCACGACCTGGTGAGCAAGGTACTCTACGCACAGCTCCGCAATCTTCTGCAGCAGTTGCTTGGCAGCCTCTGCGTACTTGTAGATCCACGTCTTGGTCTGTCTGAACACCTTGGTGCCTCCACCTTCGACCATATAGCACAGGAGCGTAAAAGGCGCGCCGCAGAATCCATATAGCGGCACTCGTCCATCCAGCTTCTTCCGCGTCAAAGTGATGGCGTCGTAGACATATCCCAACTCTTTCACGACATCGACCTCCCGCGCCATGACCTCCTTGAATTGCTCGTCATCCGGACTCTGCAGCGGACTGGGGAAGTGAGGCCCCTTTTCCGGCAGCATGATGACTTCCATTCCCATTGCCTGAGGAATCACTAGGATATCTGAGAAGATGATCGCGCCATCGATGAGTCCCTCGAAGCGGTCGATGGGTTGCAGAGTCAGGTTGGAGGCGATTTCAGGACTCCGGCAGCATTCGAAGAAGTCGTGGGTGCCCTTTTCGCGGTGGTACTCGGGCAAGTAACGTCCTGCTTGTCGCATCACCCATATGGGCGGCCGCTCGACTTTCTCGCCTCGCGCAGTACGCAGCAGCAGGTCGTTCTTCAACGGGGCAAAATTGTGTTTCGACATGATTGCGGAAGTAGTGTACAGATTGGAGAATGCGTATAGAGAAGTAGAAGTACAACTGGTGACTGTGAACACGAAAAGAGCACCACTCGATGCGCCGAGGTGGATGTTTCTTTCTCATCTTTGGTGGCGGGACGTCAATGGCGAAACCTTATTCCATCGACAGATCAGAAGCAGAAACATGTCTCGCCGGCAACAACTCCTCTCTCTCTCTCTTCCCCTACAAGCGCAATGCCGCCAGTACACAGAAGCGGCGCGCCGGCTACAGACTGTGACATCGAGCGTGTCGTCGGCCGTCAGTGGCGAGTCTGAGGAGAAGCATCACTGCCGTGGCAACTTCTACCGGCAGACGAAAGGCATGCATGGGAATGTAACGTGAAGGCGACAGAGGATCAATAGTTATTCACCGACGACTGTCAGAAGCAGTGCAGTGACAGGCCCGCCTGCGTGGAGCAGCAACATCTCAATCACAATCCGTGCAGGAACATGAGCTGTTCCTGAGCTCCTCCGATATCGGGCACACCTCCATTGACGTTGGCCACAGATGTATGGTTAGCATTGATGACAACGACATCAGTCGAACCATTCATCGTTCAGAAAGCACGGTAACGTTGTTGATACAATTTCCAACTCAAGCTCTTCAAAATCTACCATCTTGACTCACCCGCATCCGCTCGCCACCACAGCAACCACACTCGCATCATGTCATCCACCCCCTCACAAAAAGACCACTGGTCCTCCCAAGCCTACAGCTCAGCAGCCGGCTTTGTCCCCAAACTCACATCCACAGTCCTCTCCTACCTCGACCCCCAAAAGACCGACAACGTCCTCGACATCGGCTGCGGCGACGGCGAACTCACCGCGAAAATCGCCCAACTCACTACAGAAGGCCAGGTCCTCGGCGTTGATGCCTCAAAATCCTTCATCGACTCCGCCAACGACCGCTACCTCGCTGACGGCTTCGGAAACACAACCTTCATCTTACATGACGCAACAAAATTGGAAACTTGCCGAGAAATCGGCCATAAAGTATGGGATAAAGTCTTCTCCAACGCCGCCATGCACTGGATCCTACGTCGCCCAGAGACCAGGACCGCTTTCTTCGAGAATGTTTTCAAAGCGCTCAAGCCCGGTGGAACGTTCGTCTTCGAAATGGGCGGCGCGGGAAACGTGGCCGAAGTCCAAACTGCAGCGATATCAGCTCTAGTGCACCAAGGTGGCGTGTCACTGCAGACGGCGCGCGCGGCTTCTCCTTGGTTCTTCCCCTCTGTAGACGGCATGACGAAGCTCTTGACAGCCGCGGGGTTTGAAGTCGAAAAGTGCGAGACAGAGTACCGCCCCTCGCAGACCAGCGCGAAGCAGGCGGATGGAAGTGGAGGGTTGGAAGGGTGGGTGAAGTTGATGTGTGCGCAGCATGTTGAAGCTGCTCCTGAGGAGAAGCAGGCGGCAGTTTTGAAGGAGATTCAGGAGCTGATAGAGAGTGTGATTACGAGGGAGGATGGCAGTCAATGGCTTGGATATGTGAGGCTGAGAGCGATTGCTAGGAAGAGTAACGATGTTGATTGATTGATAAATTCAGATGCCCTTCTGCCGTGCAACTCGTCTTCTCCGCGCGACCAGACACTCGCGGGGAGCTTCTCCTGAGGATAGTCCGGAGGTGCAAAATCGACACTCGGGATGGAGTCGACAACGAAAAGAAGGGAATGCAAGATGAGACACAAAGTGAGTGCGTTTGTGGAGCAACGATAACACGACTGCACCGAGTGTCCCTTCGATAGCCACCGCCCGGCGGCTCTAGCGTAAAGATACGCTTCCGGAGTTCATGAACATGGCTTTCGACCTGCTCGAGACGAAGCTTAATTGCGCTTGCCGCGTTTGACTCCTTATTATGATTGCCAATAGCGTCGAGAGCCTATAGGACACCGAAGGCTTCTACTTTCGACACGATGTCTTTCTTCGAGGGGTCTTTGCCCGGAGCTCAAGCCTCGTTGACCGCGATCCGCGCTGACCTCGAGCGACTGGCCAATCTCATTGCGCGCGAGCGAGGCCAAACTACCGACATGCCATCTACTTCGACGCCTGACCACCTGACTTGTCTCTTATGGCGGATGGTGCAAACGATGTGGAAGGCGTTGCGACCCGCGACGAAGACATCGACGGCATCAACATGGCATTGAGGACGGTGTCGGGAATCGCGCCGGGGACCCACGCGGGAGGACAAATAATATCTGCGTCTATCTGCGTCTATCTGCGTCTAATCGATGTAATCGTGCTGACGTGCGCGCAGTCCGTTGCTGCTACAGCAGGAATAGTTGTCCCCTTGATGGAGTTTAAGCCCAGGTAAGTACATCTTTATTAGTTATCGCTTACATGGAACTGAATGCTTCATAGCGCCAAAGAGGAGGCGGTGGAGGACACGCAAAGCAACGAGAACAAGACCGACCATTCGGATGTGGGGAGGGAGCGGGTGTAGATGCATCAAAGCGCAAAGTGGTCGCAAAGCCCAGAGGGTCGCGCAAGAAGAAGAATGCTGTACTCACTATGGGTATCGTCGTCAATCTTGAAGCTTCCCGTGATCGTCGCCATCCCTTGGTTTCAATGTTCAGACTCACAAACACTTGCTCACCGTTGCCAATTCTCCAATGATTTGATCGAATTGAAGCCTCTCCATCTATACCGCCTCCGGGGTCGTCTTCTTCTCCACATCAGAGCTAGACCTGCGGCCGTTTGCAGGCGCTGCAGTCGGCGTTACCGACTGAGGAAAGCCCATGATAGATCGTGCAGGAGTAACACTCTCGTCCATCCACTCTCCAATAGTCTCGTCGTGGAAGTGATATCCATCAGCCCCAAGTTCCTCCTGCTCCTCAGTCAATCGTAGGCTGAGGAACTTGGGCGCGTACTTGAATGGGAGCACAAGAATAAGCGTGACAACAAAGCTGTACGATGCGCAGGAAGCGATGTCTGCCAGCTGAATCGCAACTTGTTTTCCGTTGCCGTTCCAGGCACCTTCGGCACCTGCTCCAGCGTCCAGGTTGGAGATGGCATAGTCGGCGAAGATGCCAGTCAGGAAAGAACCCACCATGCCGCCAACGCCGTGGAGTTTGAAGACGTCCATTCCCTCATCAATGTGGATCCATTCGTTGAGATCTTGGAGCGAGGCACAGACTACTGCAGTAAGGTAGCCGATCAAAGCAGCCGGGAAGACCTGGACATAACCTGCGGCTGGAGTGATGCCCACGAGACCTGCAATGGCGCCCTCGCAAGCGCCGGAGAACGAGAAGCGACCTTTGTTGCGGATCATGTCGACTGTGACCCAGCCGAGGACACCGCATGATGCTGCGGCTTGAGTGTTGAAGGCTGCGTAGTATGCGCGGACACTGGCGTTTAAAGCAGAACCGCCATTGAAACCAAACCATCCGAACCTGGATAGAGCACGTCAGTGGGTGTTCAATGAGTGGTGTAAAAGGCTGTTTACCAGATGAAGAATGTACCCATGGCTACGAGTGTCTGATTGTGAGGCTTGGTCCGGAATGTGCCAGATTCGATAGAAGACTTCCGCTTGCCGAGCACAAGTGCGTATGCCAGCGCAGAGCAACCAGAGGCGATGTGAACTGGACCCCCGCCGGCGAAGTCGAGGCTGCCAAGATTCAGTAGCCAGCCGTTTGCGTTCCATGTCCAGCATGCAATGGGTGAGTATACGACAGTGGCCCAAGCAAAGGCGAAAATTGCGGACGCAATGATATTTCCACGCTCGAACATGGCTCCCGTCAGGATCGTCACGGTAACAGCGCAGAACATGAGCTGGTAAAGGGCAAATAGAATATCTGGTAGTGTACCAGAGGGGGCGGCTTGGACGAAGCGCATGCCCATGTAGTATGATGTTCCAATAAACTGCTGATAGTCAGGAATATTGACTGCATATTGATCAACGTATTGATTAGGAAATTGACTCACCGGACTGGCATCTGGTGCATACGTGAGCGAGTAGCCCCAGATCATCCACTGCAGAGTAACGACGCCAAACACAATGAAGGCCTGGAACAACATTGTCAAGGCACTCTTGCGTCGCGATAGGCCGGCGTAGAACATTGCGAGGCCTGGTACCATGATCCAGACCAAGAAAGTGCATACGACAATGAAAACTGCATCTTGCTCGTAGCCTCGATATTGCACGTTGACGTCGTCGTCGTTCCGGGTGTTGCCACCCCAGGGCTTGTTCTCATCAAATTCCGGCTATACCAGTCAGCTATGGAAGAGCAACACTCTGATCTGGCAGTACACACCGCCGGGAACATGTCCTCGTAAGTCGACATCTTGGCTGATTTGGTCCAGAGTCGACCACTTTGCTTGGTGTAAGAACGACGAGGTTGTTACCGTGCAAGAACAGACAGGACAGGGATTGTGGTCGTACTCACGCCATCCCTTTGTACTTTGCATTCCATCTCCACTCTCTGGTGGGTCCATCCTTCACAAGACATTGGCTATAATGGCGCCCAGTGTGGACGCTCTCATGTTGCGAAATTGAAAGTGTCGCTTGCGCGTGAGCTGTCTCAATGTGCCCGGTGCGACCTCAAAGAAGTAATTGGCGTCCGAACAAGGCCTTCCTGAGCAGATTCGCCTATTTAAGCTGGAGGCTTAGCCTGATAACGCAGCCGAGACAGCTGATAGGCTTCGTTTATGGGCCATTGAAGAAGAGCCATGAAGGTGTTGCCAAAGACTGCAATGCAGAATCCGCGGGACCTGACTGGCGATTCAGCGTAGAGTCTGAAACGATGAGTTCGAGCATCGCATTCAGCGCTCACCGCCGTGTTGCGTCAAATCCTCAGGTTCCACAGACTTTCCGATTGAGGCAATGCTGCTGTTCCGGGCTGGACCATCCATGTACTCTCCGTGTTCTCCTCGCGCTACTACTTCTGTTGGTAGGTGTAAAAGTACTTCCTAGCACATGTTCCTGTCGTATAGATTCAACGTTGATGAGAGATCGGTTGTCGGGCTCGGTTACGCTAGGCGCCAAGGCGCATCGTGAACCATTGATTTGCTCAAGATAAGAGAGCAGGCGACTAAGTCTTGCCATCAGCAGATCGTAGGATGCGGCCTGTTGCTGTTCTCTGGGTGTATTGATTGTGGAGAAGTCGTCGATATTGTTGACTCTGTGAGTTGTGTCAACTGTTTCGCCGCGGTGAACGCGTGCCAGATTTATCGATTCATGATCAACGGGTAATACATGGGATATACCCTCAAGGAACTATCCTCCAATACTTATCCATCATATCGATAGTCGCGAAGCCTGTACTCGGCGGTGTGATAAAGTAAAGCCCTTTTAAAGTGCGTCGTGCTGTTTGTTCACGGGTATGGAAAGCCCACAAGCCCCGCTCCGAGGAAGCCGTCGCTTTCAGCAAAGCAGACCACCTCACATATATCATGTTAGCCTCTCTAGCCGCCGAAGCCGATCGTATGTCGGGACATGATGGAATACTGCGAGACGAAGATGGTGAAGAGAAATGGCGAAATGCTCGAGCCAAGTGTCTAGACTACGGCCGAATCTCGGACAATGACATTGAAGGAACTTCAAGCTGCCCTCACCTCCTCCTTTTTGAGAAACACAGATGCAAACAGAGACTCATGAAGATGACATTGACTTAGTGGACGCTGAGTGGAAGGAGTCATACCGACAAGACCTGGTTCCAATGGCAGACATTCCACCAGATTTTCCACTTCCTGATGTGGCCGCAGCCCTTCAGCCCTACATTAAGACAAGGCAAGAAGTCGACAATGTCCGAAGGGCCGCGCAAGCCAGCTTTCCAGTGTCATCTTTAGACTCCTACCGAGCCGGTGCCCAAGATTTCGCTGAGGGTGGCGGCCTCACCGGAGTGCGCAAGGCCTACTTGCGTGCGTTGCAAGCCCATAGAGCGGCACAAGAGAGATACGATTCACTCAAAGCAGAGCTGGACCACCTTTCACGCACCGAATCCGGATCGATATCTCAGAAAGACGCCGCCTTTCTGCCCGAGACTTACGTTCCCCTGGTACGGCAGCGCGAGAAACGGCGCAAATTAGCTATAATCAACAAGACCTTGGCCACAGTCACCATAACCGCAGGCGACTCTGTGTCCGACTCTTTCGACAAGGTAGCAAAACGCGAGGCTGGCGAATTACCTCATCCGCCCTCCACAGCAGGCTATGCCGACCGCGAGCTAGGATCAGACGCAGACTACGATCTCACACGCCTCAAAAAGGCAATCCTCTCCACGCAACACGAAATCCAACAGCACGAAAATGCCTCAGCGCAAGCCAACGGAATCGCCGACGGCGAAATTAATCCTCTCGCCGACCTCAAAGCCCTCCAAAAGACTCACAGCGAGCTCACAGCCTGGATGGAGAAGCAACTCGCCATGATCAGCGACGTCGACAGCACAAAAGACGGCAGCAGCAGCACCTACTCCGCAACCGACCCTTCCTCCGGCGACGAACCAGCAGCTTTCTCTCTCTCCGACATTGAAGTCCTTTACGACCAATACCTCGACTCCCGCCACAGACTTCTCGAGATTGTCTCATTCCAAGCAGAAGAAGAACAAGATGAACTCGAAGAAAACGACGACCACCCTACCACGCCTTCCTCCCCCAATCCTTCTCAACGCCGCTCTTCCACCATCGCAATCGACATCGAAGGCACCTCTCTCCCCAGCACCGCAGAACTTCTCCTCCCTTACCTCTCCCGCCTCACTCTCGCCAAGCAAACCGAGCAAGCGCTCCTCCAGCAAAGCGGGTACATAAGAAGACGAATCACGTCCGCGGAAGCTCAAACGCAGGAAATCACTACGAGACTTGCAGATGAGAGCCATTTAGTGCAGCCAGAGCATCGTCGCGGCGGCGCCCCGCAAGGAAGCGATTGGCGCAGATCGGCGGAAGAGGCGGGCGAAGCTACGGTGGCGTTGGCTACCAAGCGATTGCAGAGTGGCAGAGCTGCAGCTGATAGTGCGGCGAGGGAGTTGGAAGCTATACAGGACATGCCCGCGTCAATCGAAGCGTTGGTCAAGTAGCTGCGAATCACATCAAGGTCTTTGAAGGATGTGAGACTCGGCACAAGTGCTTGCACAATCTTTAAAAATTATCCCATTTATGGGTGCTGTAAAGGTGGTGACATCTCAAAAAACAGACGGCAGATTTTCGCAATTTCTCCCTCCTCCTTTTTTCCTTCTCTCTCTCTCCCTCTCTCTCTTGTCACAAGCATGACGGCATGCACACACAAACAAAGGAAAATTTGGTATTTCGTTATTCTCCCTGAGAGAGAAGCAAAATCTCAACGCTGAACGCTTGCTATGTGTAGGTAGATATGTGGGGCTGGAGTGTGTGTGCGGACCAAACATTGACTTTCGGTGCAGCGCAAATGGGGTATCTTGTGGGTTTGTAGGGGGGGGCAATGTACAGAAATGTCCGGGCCAGCGGCGGCGTTTGCGGTATCGTGCTCAGCGCTGCGCGCCCTCCATATTGCCGGTGAGTTCGGCGACTCTGGCTTTGATGCGAGCTACGCGAGACTCGATAGCTGTGACGCAAGTCAGTATCAGTGACAGACATGAATGGGTACTGTGGACTTACTCTCTTCACCGCTGGTCTCGCCATCGTCTGTAAGTCTGCTTGGACGGCTCATTTCTGTGCTCAAGTCTTCACTTTGCCGTGTACGCTCTGCTCGCCTGTGTGCATTGTCGCGGATCTGAGCCCATCGGTCCTGCACAATCACTGGATCATGGTGGTCTTCCATTGTAGCCTCAGATTGGCGATCATCTTCGATCTCTGCGCGGCCCGATGGAATTGCGAAGCCGTTCTGATCGTCCGCGACAGAATCAGCCTGGGAGTTTACCGAGTATTGACGGTCGGCGTAATCATGCGATTTACTGTCGATCGGCAGGGGCGATGGCTTTTCATCGATAACGGCTGGCATAACTGCAGGCATATCGACCATTGGGCCTTGATCAAAGCGCGAGAACTCGTCCTCTGCCAGTGTACGCTCGTGAATACTACTCCGCGACGCTTCCGTTGGCGGGTAGTCATTGTTTCTCGTAGCGGCGACCACTGCGGCAGCGACAGCTGGCTCGTGGACTGGTCGCTCGATGGTACTTTGGCTCGCGCGCGGAGACGCTGGTGCAGCAGTGTGCTTTCTGCGCATCAATGACAGCCTTCTACTGATGCTGTTCTCTGCCGGAGGAGTCAGGCCATTACTGCCTGGTCGCATAGCCTCGAAAGAGTCGCCTCTGTTTTCAGTATCTTTCTTCTTGCCGAAGAACTTCTTCAAGCCGCCAGAAGTTGCAGAGGGCTTCTTAAATCTGTTCTCGGGGCTTTCTGGCTCCTTGTGCATAGCCCGAGCTGCAGCAAGAGCCGCGGGATTGGTTGTCTGCACGTTACGCTTCTTCTCCGCATCAGTACTTCTCGGTACTGCTTTTCTGCCAACTCTGTTAGAGCTTGCCGAAAATACGCCGATCTCTTTGTCGAATGTGTCAGCAGACTCCCGACGCGCAGAAGGTGATACTGGTTCGGGTTCAGGCTGGGTAGCAGGAGGCGCAGTGCTCGTGGTGGATGGTACCAAAGACAACGCAGGCTCTTCGGCTAGGGGCGCGGAGAACACACGCTCAGCTATGGCTTGGGCGGACTCTTCCTGAGGCAGAGGAGGAAGTTCGCGCGATGCAGCCTTGTGCAGGACGGGCGATGTCGGAACAATAGCTGGCTGAGATTTGTTGTCTGCAGGCGCGAGACTGTTGCCGGACGTCTTACGCACAAGCTCCTCTCTGGACCTCCCTTTGCCTGCGAGGGTGTCGCCGAGATACTGCTGCCGAATGGCGTGTTTGTCATACGAGCTTGCCCATTTCATAGCAGGGCCTGCTTCGCTGGAGATGCCGAGTGTGAGCATGCTATTGGTCTTGCTCGACGGCTCTTCATCGAGTCGCCCACGACGCGCAGCTGCATCGCTTTCCGGATCGCCTTGTTTGCTGCGTGCCAGAGCTTTGGCAGCGGCCTTGATCTTGGCGTGCTGATCGGTGCTAATGCTGGTCTTGCTTGGCGTTGCGGAGAGGGCCCGTTCAGGTGCCCGTTCGCTTGTGGGACTCTTGGTGAGCGAACGATCCTTGCGACTGAGCCTACCGCGTTTGGTGAAGCTGAAGAGACTCTTCTTGGGTGCAATGTAGACACCTTCAGTTGGGTCAGGCGCAGCACCCTTGACTTGTTCTTCCATGATGAGCCATGCGCCATTCGCAATGGTAGTCTCCACAAGAGCACAGCGTCCAAAGACAGCCTTGCGATCGGACGGCTCTTCAACAGCGAGACTAGTCATCCACACCCACCAGAAAGCATCATCGAGCTCGACGCTCGCGATTGCTGCCAGCTCACCAGGCGCCAGATGTTCATCGATGCCATCCATGTAGCCTGGCGAAGAGGCTCGGCTTCCAAGAGGTGGCAGGACCTGTGCCGGAGGATACAGCAGAGTAGGAGACTTTTGACTGCCATCGTCGGAGAAGCCAGCCGAAAGGAAATCTGCCCAGGATGGTGTCGTTGGCCGACCAGCATCGGCTGTTAGGGATCGTGGCTCGTTTCGCAGCCCCTGACCGATCGTCTTCGTAGAGCCATTCATCGCAGTCGACGGCTTCTGACTAAGCGTCTTCTCGTCGAGATCGGAGAAGCCCATGTTCGAGAAGGCAGACCACGACTCATCGGGTTTTCCAGCCAGTCCCTGCCGCGAGCGAGCAATGCTGACAGACGAGTTTGCGTTTGACACAGCCAGGAGCACTCGCTTACACTCATCCGTGAGTGCGTCGACCGGGTCCTCGAATTCCGCGAAAGATCGTAAAACGTGGTCGCGGTCGCGGTATTCAAAGTTCTTGGCTCTGCGAAGCAATGCAAAGGGCGTGGGAGAAACGCTGTCCACCATCATCACCACCCTCGGCGTCGACCGCTGCAGGAGCGATGGAGTTTCGGGTGGATACTCTGTAGAAGCCAGTAATGCTTGCAAAGACCTCGGAATTCGCTCGATCACGTTCATGGATGGGTCGGTCTCTGGAGACAGAGAGCGCAGGTACGCGAAGAACAGGTGACTCGACGCGTCCGCAGCCTTTTCCCACGACTTGTATCCTCCTTCGAAGCCAACGCCATCATCTGAATGCTCAAACGCCCACCATCCTGCCATGCGAGAAAGCTTGCGTCCTCCTAAGCCGTTGAGCTTGCCGTGGGCGGCAACAGCGGCCAGCAGGTCGTAGAAGTCCACGATAATGCTTCGCCGGGCCTCGGAGTCCGCTCCGATCGGGATGAATGTGTCGAATGCATTTCGTGCCATGTACGCCTCTTTCTCGCCAATGCGGAAGCCCTCGTATACCGCCCACGAGACCACTCCGTTGGGCATGCGACTCCAGCACCATTTGATGATGCTGCAGAGCACCAGCGCATCGGTCAGTCGGAGTTCCTGCTTGAGCGACTCTCCTCGGTATTGCGTCCCTCGTTCGGCATTGGACTTGTAGAAGTTGCGGATGAAGGTGCGGGCTCCTTGTGGGTCGGAGTTGGGACGGAATGGCAGAAGCATGAATGGGGAATCCAATGCCTCAGCTGCATCGTGTTAGCTCGCTCTGCATGCCATGTAGCCGGGCTCGTGGCCTACCTCGTGTCTTCAACTGCGCAGTGCACGCATGCACCAACTCGACGATTTCCTCTGGCTCGATGGTCGTGCTTTCCCATCGCGACTGGAATCTCACCGGCCGTTGCACGGCTACTTCGCCATTTTCCAGGTCGCCTTTTCTCGATGTCGGCCGTGCTCCCTTGCTCTTAAAACGAGAGAAGAGCGGCATCGTGGCTAGCTTTTGCTCCTCGCTGACTTGCGCGAGGGATTAAGGTGAACTGGTTTGTGCAGGGCCTCGGTCCCCTGGCCGTTGTGAACTGGCCCGATTGAGCTGCAATCTCGATCAATGCTGCAACCCCCGGCGCAAGAGAAGTCGGTGGACGTGTCGTCGTATGCACAATGGCCGTCTGTGCTGGGTTGGCGGAGCGGAGAGTTCGAAGACAGAGGTGTTTCTACGCGTTGTGACTCGCGTCGTGCTGGACAGGCGCTGGCTCGGTGCTAAGATTGGACAACTCTATTGCCTTGCTGGGGCGAATGTTGGTGGAGGCATTAGTTGATAAAGGGAATGAACGACACGGAACCGCGCGACGACATTGATCTCGCGCAGACGCAACAGCGCAGAGGAGACAAGTAGCCGGCAGGTAGTGGGGAATGAGTGAAGCAGCAACAGTTGGGCAGGGCAGCCTGGCAGCAATTGCCAACAATCGCAGGTGTGGATTAAGGGGTCTGGCCTGCGCGCGCTAGATCGAATCCTGGCAAAGAGGCGCGATAGATTGGACGTGCTAGCTCGAGCTGCCTAACTGTAAGATGATCTGCTGGCAAATTCTGGCTGGCCCGCCTAGCAGACTCGTGCCTGCATCTGCCGCTCGCTGCAGGAAACCAAGATTCTGCGCCATGTTACGCATGCCGCTTTCAAGGATCCCGTCGGACAAAACTCCAGCTGTGTGAAACAAACAAGAATGCAGACGCGAAAACAGCTGATGAGAGTAATAGGCGCTAGTGCACGGCAACCGGCTGTACAAACCTTATTAGAGAGGCGAGCGGCCACGGATATCCTCTGCACAATTTGCACTCGACGAAGACATCTCATCTTCAGCAGTGAATGTAGCGCGAAGATGGCATGGCGACCACGAATATCGTTGCCGCCATGCTCTGGTCAGCGAAGGATCAGTAAAGGACCAGTGAAAACGAGATGCTCCCCAGCACGAGTAAGAACATCCATTCATCAAGAACGAGTCGAAACCTCGCCGTCAGCTGTGAGGGAAGCAAGTCAGATAATCCTCTAAAGAATCAGCGACAAGAGCTGAAACGCGCTCGCGCTCAGCAGCCCGGCTTCAATTGGCGTGACTTGCCTGCTAGAGCCGCTGCACAGCGGCAATATCATGTAAGAACATGGCTACCACATGGCTGCCATGAGTATTGCGACTTCATTGACAAGCAAGCATCGGCAGCGCCTTCGGAAATGACATATGGTGTCACTAGGCGGCCGTCGAGTCAACAGAGCACGCGCACGCGTCTTGAGCGAGAGACGCTACGAATGGGGAAAGGCAACGGACTGACACGAACTGCGTCTGCACATATGCTCTTCGAGACTTGTGCTAGACGAAAGCTGCTGTCGTGGCTTCTCTTCATGCGATGAAGGCGCGACACCGAAAGGATGTAACCAAGCTGTATCCATTGTCTTCATGGCAGCGAACATGCCGCCATGTCCTTCAAAGTGTTGCCCCGATTGAGTCATGGTGAGTACCAGCACCACTAACTCAAGACGCTCTTCAGATGTGAACAGCACACATTAGCAGGGTCATCTCTTACTTCATACAGACCTCTTTAGCTAGGTGTTCGATGACTGTCAATTACGTCATGAAGACAGCAACATCTAGTACAGATGGAGGGTGGTGGTCTCGCAGAAACCATCTCCTACAAACTCATTACCAGGCTACGGAGCATTCGCACACCAAAAGAAGAACAACTACGAGCCGTCAAAATGGTCAAAGACAACGAGACAGTCATCGAGTCAGTTCCTCTAACACCTGGCCTGTCAACACAACTAGTACTAGACAACTAAAATACACTCCAGGGAATTCAATGAATTGGTCAACATGACCGCCGACGAACTCAAAGAATGGCTTGGATCAGACGAGTCTGCAGGTGCAGGATGGGACAAGGACGATGGAAGTGGAGAGTCCATTGGACATGAAAGGTTTGCCTTCCATTCCCTATCCACACCATTAACCCAAACTAGACAATCATGTCTCATGTTAACTTGTATCCAGCGGCCGCAAAATCGTAGAGATCCTAGAAAAGAACCCTTCCAAAGACGCTGAAAAATATGAAGAAGATGATATCCCTCACATGCGTAAAGTGGTGGCGTACAACAAGCGGCATCTTGCGCAAGAGGGAAAAGCGAAGCAGGATCCCAACAGCAAGTCGGCGAAGAGTTTGAAGAATTGGGGCCATGATCCGCAAAAGGCTTAAGACTTGGGAGGTTCACTGCTGCCTTGTGTCTTCCGTTCATTGAACCGTATGTATGAGGGAACTTGGGGCTATATCGATGTGGGCTTGGCTAGGATACGGGGATTCTTCGACGGCAAACGGACCGGAGGCTTGCCGTACCAACGGATATAGGTATTCTGAAGATGCAGTTCGAGATCAGTCTGTGATCCGTCCCGAACGTATCCATGGCGCGGCGTGAATGTCGGATCTTCGCCCGTTTCCCATGTCTCCGGTGCTAGCAGAGGGACTTCTGTTAGTTTGTCTATCTGTCATTGACCCTGTGCGGAAAACACGGAACACTGCACGCAGGCTTACGTTGAATCTCCAGTACTTCTTCTTCTTCTTCTTCTTCTTCTTCTTCTTCTTCTTCTTCTTCTTCTTCTTCTTCTTCTTCTTCTTCTTCTTCTTCTTCTTCTTCTTCTTCTTCTT